>JBBYHM010240594.1:0-30104 GCA_038381775.1 Adansonia rubrostipa | reverse complement strand
AACAGCTACTATTTAATTTTGACAGCCTCGGTTTGCTCAGATGAGCATGGAGCAAGCAAAGCTAGTAGTTCTCAAATGTTGCCGTCAGTGTTGACTGCCCATTCGAGTAACTGACAGTAGCTTTTGCTTTGTATCCAGCATTCTCGTGGGTGCTGCTACCTTGGGTAGTTCCTTTTAAGACTTCAGTCAATATAAAATCCTCGTTCTGGTTAAGGATCTTAGTGCAGACCTGCAAATTGATAGATAGATTGATTTTATTTATTTTATGTTACAAAATACAAAAATTATAATGATGTTTTAATAAAACAAATTAAAATAAAAAATAAAAAAAGACGATGATGAGACAAGAATATTGAGTTTAATTTTAAGATACCAAATGAAAATGAAATTAATATTATACTACAAAATAGATTAATAATTATGCCCTATCAATGCACCAAACAGTAAGCCACTTAATACCATTGTCGAGCTTATATACTACACCTCCAGCCACATTCAAATCCATAAGCTGCGTAAAACTAACGGATCGTCCACGTCCATTAGTTTTCTTAGCACCTCCATAGCACGAAAAATCCACCGCTAAGGGAACCTTAGCAGAATTCTGAAAGTTGCATTGTGTGACATACTCCATTTTAGCAGCTATTGGGTTTGGTTTTAATTTGCTTGTGCTGTGCTTCACAATTGGTTGCATGCGCACATGTTTATATATTAGTTTGTAGCGCATCAAGACAAGAAGCCGGTTGGTAGAATTAAAGTTTTTTTATTATTATTATTATTATTAATTGTCACCTTTTGGCCAAAAAAAAAAAAAAGGAAGAAAAAACCCAAATTATGATTTTCTACTACAATTTATTTCCAACTACAATTTGACACAGTCACTACTGGGGGAATAAACTTATTATTTTCTTTTAAAAATACAAATTATTTGATGGGCAAGTAATTTTGAAAAAAAAAATATTTTCAAGAAATAAGTTATAATAGTAAAAATGTAATAATAATTTTTTTTTAAGAGTTGAGTAAGTTTCCTAAAAAACATATATATATTTTTTATAAAATTAAAAGACATAAATACCCTTCAAATTACATTGTTATCAAGCTTTTACCTTTCTTTTTTAATTTTATTTTTCAAATTCATTGCATCAGAACTGAATTTTGTCATTTTTCGACAACATGACCAATTCCTATATTTGAATCTCCTATCAAACCTCGCTAAGTCTATAATATCCATAACATTAATATCCCTCTAACATTAATATACCTAGCTTTTGTCGGGAAAAGAAGGAAGAAAAGATGAAAAAAGAAAAAAAGAATGTTGTTGGAAGCTCAACCCGACAGCTTAAGATCTTGGATTTTTAGTGACTTTGTAGGATTTCTATCCACTTAAATTTCAGTAATATATATATATATATATATATATATATTATACTTCTTTAAATTCACATAGTTTTATTTGAATGCTCTCGTATACATGAAATTATGAATATTTTTAAATAGATTATTTTTCCAAAAAAAAAAAAGAACGTTGGTGACTTAGTGTGAATGATTTCGAGATCTCTGTCAGGCTGTTGGAGAGTGTCTTGCAATCCTTCCATGGGGAATCATTATCCAAGTTTTATTGGAAACTATGAAAATTTTCGGACAAAATAATAATTTCTTAAGTTCTGTTAACTTCTTGTGGAATCTAAGAAATTCTCTGGTGTAAAAAATTTTCATGGTATTAAAAAAATAATAATAATGTTCATCCTAAATTCGTTTATTAAAAACAAATCCTTTTAATGGGTTGTAATTAATTTTAAGATTTTACCAAAAAAAAAAAATTCATACGTGATTACCTAGAAAAAAAAGTTCAGTGACATTTGTTTTTGGATGTTCAATCTAAAAATCAAGGAATAACGAAAACATAAAGAAAAGGAAAGAAAAAATCAACACAAAAATTTAACGAGGTTCGGCAATGTGTCTACGTCTTCGTAAGCGGTGGCTGTTGTTTTATTCACTACGTAATTTAAGGTTACATCAACTATATATTTATACTAACCCTACTAGTATAATTTTATAAAATTACTCATGTACTGCATATAAAATTATATGAGCCATATGTAACATTAGAAAATTGTCTAGGGGCTGAAAAAATTGTAGTGATTGCTTGCCATGCATTATAAGTAAAAGTTGTTTTAAATTTAAAGTTGGCTGATAATTAAAAAAAATGTGTTAAGTGGTTTATAAGAAATTAGTATAAGTTGTTTTAAATTTTCAAAAACAATAATGTTATTTTCAAAACCATGACCGATTCATATGATTCTCTTATTCGTTAAAACTTGCAAGTTCAATATCCACATAACAAGTTAAGGTAATATTCATACTCCTACGACTATAAAGCTTGTCTTTTTCTTCAAATTTATTGCATCGAGACCAAGTAATGTCATTCTTCTCAAACTAACATTTTTCAAAAATCATTAAGGTAATGTCTCATGTTAGAGCCCGTGCGCCTGATCTGAAATATCCTTTTTAAAATTAAATTCAAAGATTATTTCAAACAAAAATTCTATTTCTTGACTCTTTTGCTAGCAGTAGATATAATAGAATCTGAATTTGTACAAAACTGGGTTTCTTACATCAAAATTCATCTAAAACATTAAAGTCGATTACACTAAAATAATGATAAATTAATATAAAGAAAACAAAAACTGAGACAATATATAGTTAGATGGTACTGATTTAGGGTGTAGTGGGGTACTGATCTTTTCCCATGCGTATTTAACTCCTGGACACCTATTCTAGTTCACATGCAGACCTTAAAATCAATCCTTGGAGCATTGTAACTCTAAGGATTTAGTTTTAATAGATGTCTGATCAAACCTAGCCCAAATGATTGGTAGCGATTGTAATTTCTTGGCTACTTCATGATAGCCATATGAGATTTGTCGAACTAGCAATTCATCCAACGTTCACCCAAGTCTCTAAATGAGAAATACATTTTTCTCACCAATCACACCAATATTTTTAAGTGAGTACCTGTCGATAGCAGGGATGTAAGGACAATGACTTTTTATTCATTTTTTTTAATTTTATAAAAATTATTAATTTATATATTTGTTTTACTTTAAAAAATAAAATTCTTATTTTATGCATTTAACGAGATTATTATTTTAATATACTAGTCTAGGTAGACGTACGAGGTTCTATTAATTTATTAGACACTCAATAGTATAAAGGGGCGAGATGACATTTATATCCCTATAACTATCAAGCTTTTGTCGCTTTTTACTTAAGTTTACTGCATCAAAACTAACTAAGGTCATTTTTCAATAAAGGCCTACCTCATATGGTTGATTTCTTGTCTACTAAAACTTGTAGGCTCTATATCCAATTGAAGGGATAGAATGACATTCATATCCGTAAAAATAGAAAGCTTTAGTCCTTTTTTTTTTTTTTTCAAGTCCCTTACTTTCAAACTCAATAATGTTATTTTCAAAAACATGACTAATTCATATGTTTCTCCCCTCGATTAAAACTTGCAAGTTTAATATCCATATAGAAAGGGAAGATAACATTCATATTCCTATAACTATGAAGCTCGTCTTTTTCTTTAAATTTATTGCATCAAGACCAAACAATGTCATTTTTCAATAGCTTGACAAAGGCTAAGATGATATTCACATCTTTATAACTATCAAGTATTTATCTTTTTTTAAGTTTATAAGATCAAAACAAAATACTGTTATTTTTCAAATAACAGGACCAAATTTTCAATACATAACATGGCCAGTAGTATTTATGGTTGAAAATTAGTTTAACAAGGAGCGATTTTATTTATTTTGGAGCGGAACTTATCCTTCAACAAAAAAAAAGAATAAATAATTCTACAGATTTTAATATAATAGTCACTAAAATTTGGTGCACTCATGATGTAGGCGAGTTTTTTTTCTTAATTTAAAGAGATAAATTATATAGGTAATTTTTTATGGTAAAATATGTATTTTTTTAAATTTTTTAAACAATAAATTTAAAAATATGAATTCCATTATTTATTTTTTTATTATTTTATTTGTGGAATTTTTTTATCAAGTCACTGGTCTTAATTGGTGTCATTTGACTTATAACACCAAATTCAACCATGAACATTATAATAACTACATTTTGATACAGTCACAAAAGCAGGTGAATTTTTGAATTTGTTTCATTGAAAAATAATATATAAAAACTTAAAAAGATTGATAGTTAATAGATAAAAAATTTAAAAAAAATTGGCAATTTGTATATAAAAAAGTGGTTAATTATTATAAAAAAAATAGGTAGTTATTCTTTCAAATAAGAAGATGGATAATTTCTTTTAAATAAAATATTGGATAATTTTTGTTATTTAAATGAAAATATATACATACTTTACTGTTTATATTTATTTTAAAAATTCTATTTGAATTTTTTCATAACTTTCTCACTTAAGTTGGTGTCACTTGACTCATAACATCAATTTAATCAAGAGCCTTATAATAGTTTATATGTGTGTATATATATACACACACTAGTTTTTATTCATCCAAAAAAGGGGTTGAAAGTTTCTTCTTTCAATTTGTTTTCTAAAAAATAATAAGTCAAACTTTAAAAACATTGGTAGTTATAAAAAAGCGGGGAGTTATTAAAAAGATAAGCAGTTTTTTTTTTTAGTAAAAATGAAAATTGTACAATTAATTATTATTTCAAAGCAGAAGATACGAACGACCTTAATTTATATTTATTCTAAGATTTTATTTTGACATTTTATTAATAAAGTTGGTGTTTGGTTTACTCATGATACCAATTCATTCACTTATTTTATAATAGTAAAGATATTTATACATATATATATATATATGTTATCCCATAGGCCCTTAATGTCAAAATATCCATATACAATAATAAAATGACATTCATATTCCTATAACTATCAAGTCATTTTTCAATAACTTCTCCAGTTCCTATGGTTGATCTTCTTTCTAAAAAAATTGAAAGGCTAATATCCATTTAAAAGGGTAACATAGCATTCCTATCGTTATAACTATAAATCTTTTGTCTTTTTGATTTTTCCAGTTCATTGCATCAAAGACTAAATATTGTCATTTTTCAATAACAAGACCAATTCATGTGGTTGATCTCTAATCTATTAAAACTTGAAGTCCAATGTCTGTATAAAACAGTAGATGGCATTCATATCCTTATAACTATCAAGCGTTTGTCTCTTTTTTCTTCAAGTTTATTGCATCAAAACCAAATGATTGTGTCATTTGTTTATAACTTGACTGTAAACATTCTAACTTTGTCTAAATGAGTCCAAAAGGTTTTGAGACGAACCTTTAATGGTTAAATGGTTTTAGAAAAACTAAAAACTTAACCTAACCATTTTGCCCCCGAAGTAACCATTGCCCAGCTACACAGCACATGTCAACCACCCTATCTCTTAGCCAACCACCATGGCTGGCCGTTTTCTGTAAATTCTGTTTTTCCTTTCCTAAATTTTAACTTCTTTGGCATAATCCAAACCCTAATTTTCCTTCCCTAATTTAAAAATAACTAAAAAGAAAAACTTTACCCAAAAAATAAGTAAAAATTAGATTGTAAAAATAACCGTACATTATCTAAATATTCCAACTTTCAATACTTCGAAGTTTGCAACAAGTAAAAAAATAGTTGAGCTTATTTTACTGTAATGATTTGTATTTTATGATATAATAATACATTATCATGTGAGATATAATAAATCAATCTCTTATCTTGTGCATGTTATTTAGAATTATAGCTATATTCATGACTATGCTGAGCCGAACAAGGCCTGAATAGCAAAAGAATTTCTCGACCAAGGCCCTACCACTGGGATCGAAAAACCCATTCTAATGTTTAAATTTATTGAAATATATAAATATTTTATATTAATATTTATATATTTTTTATAATTACATTTTAAAAAAATAATTTTGATTTATTAAATAGGATTCCAAGTTGAGTGAGATGCGCAATATCCTATACAGATGAGCTAATTTTATCATGAAAAAAATGTTAGTTAATTTGAGTATGTTGTGATCGGGCATGAAAAACTGGAAAAGACAGTGGTGAACAAAAGAAGAACGTGGAGCTATGGGTCCCAATTCATGCTTGGAAATGTGGTGACTTTCCAAAATATTGCTAACAGATGGGGAGAGTTCATAAGTGTGGATGGAGAGACTTTAAATAGTCTGTCATTCTTTAGAGGAAACACGCAGATGGTAACCGACCAGATGATAAAAAAATTGATGCTACCATTCATTTATAAGTTGGAAGATTCGATTTATCCAGTCAGAGAAATGGAGGTGGAGCCGACGTTCATGCCTAAAGTCAATTTTTGTTGTTGTAGCCATTATCAAAAATTCGCTGATATCTCCGATGACGAGAATAATTCCGAGGGCCTGGCTATTAGCAATTTTAGCACCGACAAATGCTGCTTTTCGATGGAAGATAAAGAGGTTAATTCAGATGAAAAGAACAAAGAATATGGTGCATTAAAGGCACAGGTGTTTGAGGGCTAGTCTTGAGATGTTTAGGAAAGGAAGAAGATGAAAATAGGGAAAACAATGAAGGAAACTGATTTTTTGGGGGAGTGGACCAATTCACAAACAATAATCAATTAAGAGACCTAGGTATATTGGATAAGGAGAGAGGTATTGATGGCGTCTTGGATGATGATATCTTGGATGGGAGTATCGTTAATACAAAGAATTTGGAAGTCAAAGTTTTAGTTGATGTTTCATTTTTGTTATGATATAAATATATATTAATATCAATATATTTTGATGTATCGTTTCGAATTTAAATATTATTAATTTATATATATATATATATATAAATATTTTTAAATATGAAATAAACTAAGTTAAGTAAATTTTATATATTAAATATTTATCAACTATATATAATGTTTTTAAAAAATTTAATCAAATGTAAACAAATCAACATAGTCAAATAGTAAAGTAAAAATTTTTTCATAATAGTTAAATTTACGAATAATGATATTTAATATTCATCAAATTTACTAGTAATTATATATAATATTCATCAAATTTAATATCAATATCGGTTTAACCTTTTTCACAAGCTTATGTTATGTACTGCCCAGTTCAACTATTTTTTACCGATATCACTAAAATAGGCCAGTATTTACCGGTATAGTCAATACAAATAAAAATTAAAATTAAAATAAAATCAACTATCATTGATATTATTATATGTCAAAAATTAATATATATCGATATGTATGACAATATCGATAAATACTGATAATATTGAAGTCACCATATGCTCACTTTTGATGTCAGATTGGAAGATGGATCTCAAATCATTATGGGCAACTCAAATGAAAATTTTAATTTTTTTTTTTTTGAAAATTATGAAACTGGCGACATTTGTCCTTTAAAACAATGTTTACAGTCACATCAACTTACAATAATAGTCGGAAGTAAAAAAGAAAAAAAAAAAGAGAAAAGAGGATAATTTATGCAGTATAGGTACTTACACAAACTAATTTTCCATGGAATAAGGTTTTAATAAGAGCAGAGGGTAATAAGCATTGATAGAACCTCCCTGGTACTTTTAGTTATTAATTAAAATATAAATTAACTCATTTGTTTTAAATTTACGGCCCACGTCTGACGTTCAAAAGATCATTACTGTTAGGAGTGAGCATAAATTGGTTCAAACTGATTTAATCAATTTAATCGATAGAATTTGATTAATTCGGTTCGGTTAAATCAGTTCGATGGTTATGTCAATTTTTTATGTCGATTTATTTGGTTAATTCGATCGGTTATCGGTTAGTAAAATTATAACCGAATTAACCGAATTAACCGAACTTTTAATATTTAATATTTAATAATTATATATTTATATATATTAATAGCCCAATTAAACCCATTCCTAAACCAAATATACAACCATTAGCCCAAGACCCAATAAACCGATTTAACCAAACTAACCGACCAAACCGATCAAAATTTACTCGGTTTGGTTAATTCGATTATGGTTAAAAATGTCGGTCGGTTCGGTCGGTTCCTCTAGTTAAGTCGGTTAATTCGGTTTAAAATTTTTTTGACCGAACCGACCGAATATTTACCCCTAATTACTGCAACAACTTCAATCATATTTTCCTCAAATTGACAAAGTAAAATTTCTTAGCACTTTATGTTTACTTTCCTTTTCATCCGATTTAAGTTTTAACTTAGCGTAAATTTAAGCTTTTTCTTCTTCTTAGCATATTTGAAGTGATTTTAGTTATTTGTTTATTCGATTCAAATTATTTTATACTCGTATAATTTTAATATTTTTACAAGTTATAAATACAAAATATAATTAATTTTTGTCGAATTTAAATCATTACAATTGGATAAATCTTAACATATTAATAATATATTTTATGTAAATTTTGAAATTTTTTTTATTCATGTCATATTCATATTATTTTTCGTATTGTGTTATGTTTTAATTATTTTTCTCAGTGTTCTTGTTCATGTTTATGTTACATTTTTGTGTTGTAATCGTATTCAAGATATTATATATTTATATAAATTTTGACACATTAATTATTTAATTTATATAGATTTTGACATGTTTATCAATTCATATTGTGTCCATTGTATTTTTCATGTTGTCTTGTATTTTAATTACTTTTCTCATGTTTTGTTTGTATCGTATAATCATAAGTTCAATTGTTAGATGTAATTGACGCTATTCAAATAACTCATGATTTTGTGCCATATGTCATCATATTCGTGTCATTTTTTCATGTTAGTATTTATGGTATTATATATTTATATAAATTTTGACATATTAATAATTTATTTTATATAAATTTAGACACGTTTATTTATTAATATCATATTAAATGGTTATATTTATATTATAAATATATTAAGATAAAAACTAAATATTTTTTAAAAGAATTATTTATACAAAATTTGATTCTCACGGCAATACACGAATAAAAAATTATAAAAATATTATAAAATAGTTACCAATAAATTATTAATACTAGCATTCTGTTATTTAAAATTATTTTTTATAAAATAATACTTTGAGAAAAACATTTGGCAAACTGTGAACCAATCTCCATAATTTTAATCATTTGATGCAGTACAAACATTTTTATTTTGATATGTATATATCTTAATATCTTACTACATTAATATTTGGGTTTCAACATTAAACGTTATTTGACACCGAACCAATGTGAGATTAAACACTGTTCTATAATATGTGTGTGTATATATATATATACACACGATTTTAGGCTACGGTAAGTTAAATTAGTAAATTGACCCTTTTGGGTCATTTATTAAGCTTTGGTCTATGTTGGGAAGTTAAATTTTGTTTTTTATTTAATTTAATTTTTAAAGTTTAAAAAAGAGTTGAAATGATAGGTTTGAAAAAAATATATATCAAATTTGGAATCAAAGATTTAAGGTTGATTTTTAGAGATTTAATTGAAATTTAAAATCAATGGTTGACTTAAATTGAGAATTTAAAATTAATTGGGGATTGTAAATTTGGAAAAAGAGATTAGTGATTGATTCTAGTTTTTAATGCTTGATCCACCAATCTCTCCTATAAATAGGATCCAAGAATTCTGATTTGGGTACACACAAAAAAAAAGAGAAAAAAAGAGAAAGAAAAGAAAAATTGTTCAGTTGTTCTGGAAAGCTTGGATTTGAGAAGAAAGGTTAGATCTCTTTTAGGTTTGAGAGAAGTCTCGTATTTTCTCTAAGGTATATCTATCTTTTACAATTTTTGTTTGTTGTTTCTTGGCTATCAAACTTTTAAGTTTAAAAAAATTTATTGAATTTCCAGTTTCCATCACCAAAAACTGAAAAATTATGAAATTGTAGACGACTGTAATTCATCGATTCCCAAGTTTGAAAACTTTGCTGATAGACCTGCTTAAGGATCGGGTTATCTACCTAAACCCAAAGGCTCACCCTTATTTGGGAGGGTTTGAACAAATATATTAGGTCTGAAAAATGAGTTTGGACAAAAAAATTAAATCCGATTAAAAAATGAGCCGGGCCTTGTATCCAAATTTCAAAGCTTAAGCTTAAAAATTATTAATTAATAAAGATTAAATTTTAAAAAAATAAATTATAAAAAATATAATATTTATAAATATAGACGAACTTGAATAAAATTTAAAACTTATATTTCGACCTGATTAAACTTAAATAAATGTATTTAATATTAACGCTCTGTCCATACCTGACCTAGATCTATTTGCTGATTTGTTGTAAACAAAAAAAAAAAAAAAAGGCTTTTGTTGAATGACCAAAAGATGGTCAGTGGGACCCACGCTTAGACTAGCGTGAGTCCCACTCGTATCAACACTTTTTTCTTTTTTTTGGTAATTGTCCATTACATTGTTATTATTATTATTATTAAAATAGCAGATATATCTTGGTTAACTATTGATCTTTTGTTTAATATAGCTTAATTTATATATTGTGTGCTTAATTATTTCACTTAGTCATTACAATTAAATTTTGTATATATGTATATTTTTATAGTTTACATTGATAATGTGAGTAGATGTTCATAATAATTTGGGTGTCTTTTAGGAATAATTTTAAAATTAATTAAGATCTTTCTAATGATAAAACTCGAAGCAGTCGTAAATAGTTGATTTCTAAGAATTTTCAAGGTGAGAAAATTTTAATTAAATTTCACCAGCATGATAAAGAGTATAGTCGATAATTTTCAATATTAAAGGTCTTATTTAATTTTTATAACTAAAAAAATTAAATAGGAATAAAGAGTTAAACTTATTTACATAAAATACTAAAATAAATCTGATGATGGACTCACTTCAAGGGAGCAAATGGATTTCTTTGAATACTCTTGAGGTGAGGAGATACTTCTCATAATTTCACTAGCACGATGGAGAATTCCATGACAAATATTTTCAATATTTAATTTTTGATTAAAAATAAATAAATTAGATGTTTAGATAAAATTTAGATCTTTTTTATTATTTTCATAAAATATTAAAATGAAACCGATGATGGAGTCAATTTAAGGAAGCAAATAGATTTCCTTAGATACTCATGAGGTGAGAAAAGTTTTTTCGGGAATTTCTTAGAAAATATTTGTTATACTTAAATATTTGATTAATAAATCAAGACTTTTTAAACCATAAGACCTTTAATATAACATTAGGCTAACTAGGTACTATATTTATTCAATACTTCAAGATAATTGTTAATAGACTAAAACAATTTTTAAATATATAATAATCTCTTAAACAAATAATAGGTAAAAATACATTTACCTTTTGAGGTTTAGTAAAAAAATATACTTACCCCATATAGTTTGAAATATACCCAATGAAAAATACGATAACCCCTTAGGGCTTATTTACTAAGTGAATTTTACCCTTTATTAACTATTTATTTTTCTATTTATTTATTTTCCTTTTTTTCTTATTTTTCCTATTCTATTTTAATTACTTTTTAACCAAACTTTTTAAAACAATTTTAATTAGTTTATTTTAAATTAAAATAATTTAATGAATTGATCTTAAAGTAATATACAATTGAATTAAAGATTAGTTTAAAACATTTAACATATGCTTGTATAAAAATTTATTAAAACAGTTAGATAGATAGATAGATCGATAAAGGAGATGAAAAATGAAAGCCTAATTATCATCTATGAGATTTTTTTTAAAAAAATTAAATTAACATATATTGACTTGAAAATTACATTATATCTCTATAAAAAAACTAATGTTAGGATTTCATTAACCAAATTTATATATATTTTTTAAAATTTTACTTTAAATATTAAATGCTTTTATTTTACCTATTTTTCTTATTTATGTCGCTTTTTGGTTTAATTAAATTTTTTTTATCACTAAACTTTTTGAAATAGTTGGATAATTATGCTACAGGCATCGGGTCCAAATAATAACAGGTTCCAATATTGTTGAGAAAATTAAAAAGAGTTTAGTAGTGCAGAAGCAACATATATGAACAAAATATAGTAACATAACGAGAACCAATTGCACAAGACAAAAGAACTAGTTTTAATATGTAAACACATTTATTGCGATTCATCTCCTAGGTCTCTTCAATTATGTTAATGTTAACGGCGGTTATCAATGGCAATACAGTAAACTAAAAGATACAGTAAATCTATCTCAGATGAAGATGACAGAACCAAAGATAGAAAAAGATTTTTTTTGAAAAAAGTACAAAATCGAGTCCCTTGGAAAAATTGTTTCGGCTAGTTTTCAAATTTTGAATAAGAAACTATTCGGATAAGATATGTCTTAATTTGATATTATTGGTTGGTTGGGCTAGGTTTTAAAATGTTAAATGAATGGGTTCTAAAAAGATAAGGCCCATACCACCTTTAGCCTAAGCCTAAAACTAGACAGTTTGATCCGATTCGGCTCTCATTCATGTGTGTAGTCCAACTAAGTTTGTGTAGATTCTCACTCTTCACAAAAACTTGAGTGCCACTTAAGGCCCAACCCCAACTTAGCCTATATTACTGCATAGAATAATATGCATGTTTTTAATGTGGGATTCCACACTAACCTTAAACAATAATCAATTTTTTCCTCTTTAAGTAAGCACTTTAAGATTAATTTATCATTTAATATGAATATCAATTATACAATATATTTATGTATTATATATCTACATTTGATAACATATGCATTAGTGTACGTATTTCGTATTTATGTGCACTTATTTTGTCATTGATATCCACTGGACACCACTTTCTTGGTCTTTGAAGATTAAAACAATAACTCTTTATTAAATATATAAAAACAAACATACTTACATCAAATTCTTTTATACTCACACTCACGCACTAGACTTTCTCACCTTATCTCACATCATATTTTTCTTCACTTTCACTTTCCCAATCACTCACGTACTCACTAGTCGCTAACTTTTCTAGGCACACACTCACTTATTTTCGTCACATCACTCTTACCGCTTCTTTTACAGTACACAACGCACTACATATCCCTATACATATATAGGCTGTCGATTTAGCAACTAACTTAAACTATTCTAAAAATTTGTAAGAATTTGAAGAAAAATCTAATGAGGAAGAAAAGTCTAGAAATGAAAGGTTAATGTAATTTGTCAATAATATTATCAATTTTTCTATATTTAGCTTGATTAGTAGTATTTAATGATGAGCAATGTGTTTAGAAAAAGGCATTCTAATTTATGAATTTTATAGAGTAAATTATTATGTAAAACAAATGATCCATGACAATTATCAAATAGAATAATTAATAGTAAATGTGATGGTATTTCATTTATGCATCAAATATGGTATATTTACACATACACACTGTAGATTACATAAATCATCAATCATTATAGTATATATACTTTTTGTATGTCATATGTGTTATTAGTAATGTATTTTGCAAAAACTTTTTGAAGGTAATACTTATATTAAAAGTGTTTATAGACCTGGTTTAGGCCTAGTCAAGGTATGATATTAATATTATTCATGCTTGCCTAGGCTTGGCCTAAAATATATGCTTCAAAATTTTCTTAAGTTCGTCCATATTTGTAAATCGAAATTTCAAGCCTGTTTAGTCCTATCCATATTATATTGTTAATTTATTTTGTTAAAAAAATATTTTTAAAAATTTGATCTTTAGTAATTTAAAAATTTTTTTTACTAAGTTTTAAAAAACTAAAACTTAGTATATTTTTTAATGTTTATACTACAATGTTATATATTTGTTTTTTGTATGATATATATAATTATTTTTTATATGATAAAAATTACAAAAATATATATAAATAGAAAATGAATCGAGTCAGGTTTATACCTTGAATGTTGGTGTCAAGGTTTGGTTTATTTTTTAAGCTAGCTTAATTTTTTTGCACAAGGCCATTCTTGGAACTTAATATATTTATCAAAATCCTACTAAATATTGGACAAATAGCCCAACCTATGATCATCTTTAGTTTATATGTAATAAATTACATAAAAACACCATGTTACATACAAACATATAAAACATTGCTGAAATTGTAAAGTATTTCTGTAAACATCCTTTTAGGAAAATTAAATACAATTTTTTTAAAACAATTATTTGTTTTTATTAAATATATTATATATGTAAGAAATTAATTTTTTTAGTAATTTTTAAAGTAAAAATTTTCATTTTTATTTTATTAATATATTTATTAATATTAGTAATAAAGATATTGTATTAATAAAAAATTAATTTTATAATAAAATTTTTATTTTTTTATTAGTTAAAAAGAATTAGTACTGAAGATTATAGAAATTATGTATAAATATTATGATTGACATAAATCATTTAGGGCATAGTAATGTTTGTAAGTAATATGTATTATACATAATTTATTTTTGCAAAAAAAAAATCTTAAAGCTAATGTTTGTATATAAAAAATTATGTAGAATCAGTGCCGGCTTACATACAATATTACATAGTTAAATAAAATATTACTCAAAACTATAATGTAATATAATTTTATAAAATAATTTTGATTTTTTATTAAATATTTTGTATATAAAGGAAATTAATTTTTTAGTAAATTTTGAAGTAAACAAAACTTTTTATTTTTAAATATTAGTAATATATTATATTAGTATAAAATTAATTTTAAATAATATTTTTATTTTCTTATAAGTTGCAAAGAATTATTACTAAAGATCATAGAAATTACACATGTACATTAGAATTTGCATAAATTACTAGAGTGTAGGGATGTTTGCACGCAATATGTATTGTGGGTAATGTATTTGTATAAATAATTTTTGAAGATAATGTTTATATATAAAAAATTATATAAAAATTATCATATTACATACAAACATCATATAATTACATAAAACATTACCAAACTATAATATATTTATATAAAATATTCTTTCAAGAAAACTAAATATAATTTTTACAAAATAATTTTTGATTTTTTATAAAATATATTTTATATTTAGGAGATTAATTTTTTTAGTAAGTTTGAAGTAAACAAAATCTTTATATATTTTATTTTATTAATATATTTTTAATATTAGTAGTAAATATATTATATTAATAAAAAATAAATTTATAACAATTTTTTTATTAGTTGAAAAGAATTACCACTGCAGATTACTAAAATTACACGTATACATTAGAATTCATAGAAAGCACTAGAGTAGATAATATTTTTATGTAATATTTACAATGGATAATGTATTTATGTAAAAAAATCTTTAAATATAATATTTATATGTAATAAATTTAATAAAATATTACTAAATTATATACAAATATTATTAAGTTATATAAAAACATTACTAAAAATTTTGACCGGATAAATAGTTTACAATTTTTTTCTTTTCTTTTTTCTTCCTAGTGGTTTACATTATTTGTGTCTCATCTAGCGGTTATCATTAATCTAAACTAATGGGAAGCTTATAATTGAGAGTTCGTTTTAAAATTTTCCATCAGTTTGACTTTTAAAAAGTGGATGTCAAATGTTAAGATTGATGACATGAAAATTATCTAAAAAAACTGATAGATAGATTAAATTTAAAAAATTAACAATATGTTAAAAAGAAAGGGAATTTAAATAATTTTTAATATTTTCTTAAAATTTTTTACAATTGTAATTTTAACTTTAAGATATAAAATACTTATTTTTTCATAAATATAATATATATAGTAAAAATATTAGTTACGTTGTTTTTTTAAGATAATAATTCAATTATTTACATTTTTATGTAATTATTGGTATTTCCTTACTTGGAAATTGAACGCAAGTAATTTTACTTTTAATTTTCCAAGTAATAAAAATTTTATCATTAATTGAATTTAGTAATGTAAAATTTTTTAGTCCAGAATGAATATTCTATTTCCATCCATAAAGGACTAAAATTTCATTAAAATTGTAGTAGAATGGTAAAATCATACCAAAAATAAAAGTAAAATGATAAGTACAAAATCCCAAAAAAAAATCAGTATAGTGTTAAATTTACTATTTAAATTTATTTTTAATTAATTTTTTTTATTTTGAACTTTCCAAGAAGCATGGAATTATTTAACTGAATTTTTATTCTAATATTAATTTTAATATATTTTAAATTGAAATAATTAAGGCAATCATCCTTCAAATTTAGAAATTTGATACATTCCTATGACCATGAGATTTAATTAATATTAAATTGTGAACTCTTGAATTCTCTCTTAAGTGGATGGTCATATGTTAGATTAATTAAAGAGTCAGTTTCATACACATGACCGATGACTTAATTAATATAAGAAAATCAACATTAATTAAGTAGTAAGGCTGAAAATTTTTAATGATTATTAAATTTATAAATAGTTATGTCTAATATTCATCAAATTTTTTAATAATTATGTATAATATTCATCCAACTTAATATCAATGTTGGTTTTAACTTTTTTTGCAAGCTTATATTATGTACCGGTTGGTACAGCTATTTTCGAATGGTACCTACCAGTACAGCCGGTACAAACCAAAATCAAGATCGAAACGAAATAAATTATCACCAGTACTATTATATGTCAAAACCGGTTCATACCAATTGATACGGTCGGTACTAGTACAGTACCGATAACACTGGTTAGAGGTGTTTGTGGGCCGGGTTTGGGCCTAGCAGAGGCATGATATTAACATTATTCATGCTTGCCTAGGCTCGGCCCAAACTATGGGCTTCAAATTTTTCTTAAACCTATCCATATTTATAAATCGATAGTCCAAGCTCGTTTAGTCCTATCCATATTATATTGTCAATTTATTTTTGTAAAAAATATATTTTTTAAAATTTGATCTTTAGTAATTAAAATTTTTTCTTTTACTAAGTTTTAAAATATAAATAACTTAATATAGTTTTTAATGTTTATACTACAATGTTATATCTTTGTTTTTTGTAGGATATATATAATATGATAAAAATTACAAAAAAATGTACATAAATAAAATATATATATATTATATAATTGAAAATGGATCAGGTGAGGTTTAGGCCTTTAATTTTAGAGCCAAGGCCTCGCTCATTTTTTAAACGAGCCTAATTTTTTTTTTTTTGCCTAAGCTCATTTTTGAAGCTTAATGTATTCATCCAAATCCTACTAAATATTGGTAGACTTTTGCACTTGGATAATTAGCGCCAACCATGAACGCTTCTAGTTTATGTGTAATAAATTACATAAAAACACCATGTTATATACAAACATTATAGAATTACATAAAATATTATCAAAATTGTAATGTATTTATGTCAACATCCTTTTAGGAAATTAAATATATTTTTTTATTTTTATTAAATACATTATATATGTAGAAAATTAATTTTTTAGTAATAAGTAAAAATTTTTATTTTTTATTTTATTAATATATTTATTAATATTAGTAATAAATATATTATATTAATAAAAAATTAATTTTATAATAAAATTTTTACTTTTTATTAGTTAAAAAGAATTAGTACTAAAGATTACAGAAATTACGCATAAATATTACGATTTACGTAAATCATTAAAGTGTAATAATGTTTGTACGTAATATGTATTATACATAATTTATTTGTGTAAAAAAATAATTTATTTGTGTAAAAAAATCTTAAAGATAGTGTTTGTATGTAAAAAATTATATAAAATTAGTACCAGGTTACATACAATATTACATAGTTAAACAAAATATTAGTCAAAACTATAATGTATGTATGCATGAAAAGAAAATTAAATATAATTTTCTAAAACAATTTTTGATTTTTGATTAAATATTTTATATATAAAGGAAATTAAATTTTTAGTAAATTTTGAAGAAACAAAACTTTTTATTTTTTTAATATTACTAATATATATTATATTTATAAAAAATTAATTTTAAATGATATTTTTGTTTTCTTATAAGTTGAAAAGAATTACTGCTAAAGATTATAAAAATTACACATATACATTAGAATTTGCATAAATTACTACAGTGTAGGGATGTTTGCATGTAATATGTATTGTGATTAATGTATTTGTATAAATAATCTTTGAAAGTAATATTTATATATAAAAAATTATATAGAAATTATCAGATTACATACAAGCATTATATAATTACATTAAACATTACCAAAACTGTAATATATTTATATAAAATATTCTTTCAAGAAAATTAAATATAATTTTTACAAAATAGTTTTTGATTTTTGTAAAATTATATTATATATGTAGGAGATTAATTTTTTAGTACTTTTGAAGTAAACAAAATTTTTATATTTTTATTTTATTAATATATTATATTAATAAAAAATTAATTTATAACAAAATTTTTATTAAAGTTGAAAAGAATTACCACTAAAGATTATTAAAATTATACATATACATTAAAATTTACAAAAAGCACTAGAGTAGATAATATTTGTATGTAATATATATAATGAATAATGTGTTTATGTAAAAAAAAAGTTTAAGGTAATATTTATATATAATAAATTATATAAAAATATTATTGAATTATAGACAAATATTATTGAGTTATATAAAATACTACTAAAAATTTTGTCCGGATAAATAGGTTAAATTTTTTTTCTTTTCCCCCTTTTTTTTATGGTTTAAATTATTTACATTTTATCTAGCGGTTATCATTAATCTAAGCTAATGAAAAGCTTATATTTGAGAGCTGATTTTAAAATTGTCCATCAATTTGACTTTTAAGAAGTGGATGTTAAATGTTAAGATTGATGACATGACAATTGTTTAAAGAAACAAAACTGATGGATAGATTATATTTAATAAAATTACCGATATGTTAAAAAGAAAGGGGAGTTAAGTTTTTTTTTTAATATTTTCTTAAAATTTTTTACAATTGTAATTTTAACGTTAAGATATAAAATACTTAATTTTTTTCATAAATATAATATATATATAGCAGAAAAAATTAGTTACTTTGGTTTTTTAAGAGAAGAATTCAATTATTTACATTTTTATGTAATTATTGGTATTCCCTTTGTTGGAAATTGAACGCAAGTAATTTTACATTTTATTTTCCAAGTAAAAAAAATTATATAATTAATTGAAGTTAGTAATGTAAATTTTTTTAGTCCAGAATGAATATTCCATCCATAAATGACTAAAATTTCATAAAAAAATGTAGTGAAATCATACCCAAAAAAAAAAAAGTAAAATGATAAATACAAAATCCCAAATTTAGTATATTGTTAAATTTATTATTTAAATTTATTTTTAATTAATTTTTTTATTTTGAACTTTTTCTAGAAGCATGCAATTATTTAATTGAATTTTAATTTTAATATTAATTATGATATATTTTTAATTGAAATAATTAAGGCAACCATCCCTCAAATATAGAAATTGGATTTATACCTACGACCATGAGATTTAATTAATATTAAAGTGTGAACTCTTGAATTCTCGCTTATGTGGATGGTTATATGTTGGATTAATTAAAGAGTCCGTTTCACATTCATGATAGGTGAGAAAATTTTTCTCAAAGAATTCAATACTGCAAAGAATTTTTTTCTATCTCACATCATATTTTTCTTCACTTTCACTTTCCCAATCACTCAAGTACTCCCTAGTCGCTCACATCATATTTATCAATAAATAAATATATAATTGACACTTGAAATTACCTCTCCACAAGTTTTCAGGTGCTTCCAACTTTAGCCAAGTTCAAAGTTCTTAGATAGGGCAGCATCTTTTGCTGCTATCTTTTAAAGTTTGACCCATCGAACTTTTCAGCTTTATCACTATGCACCAGAGTGAGATGGTGTAATTCTCCCTTCCGAAGAAGTCTAAGCCACGATATCTTCAGAAATTTGAGAAGAAGATACGACAAAACCAATATACATGTAGAACAAATATTTATAAATGTTGGTTATCAAGTAACCCAAAAATAAATAAAAAAATAAATAGAAGAAAAATGTTGATTTAAGAATGCTGGGAAATATTTTGTATATTTATAAAATTTTATTGGAAAATTTTATTTTAAAAAACAAATACAGAAGACTGGTGTCTGGCGTAAAAAATAAAAGGCTAAACAAGAACAGCGATATGCAGTGTGAAAAAAATTAGTGTGTGCATGGAAAAGTGAGCGACTATAAGTGACGTCAGTAATTGTGAAAATGAAAAAGTTTGGCTTTACATTTGAATATAAAGTATTTTATTCAGTTAAAATATAGTTCCTTGTATTTTATAGCAATTTCTACTATATGATTAATAAGGCTGTTATGATGAAATGCTATTTAATGATGAAAAATTACTCTAATAAAGGAGTAAATTAAGTTTTTTTTTTATAAGGACCTTGACTTAACGTTTCAAGTGGACAATTTGTCCCCAACGAATAAAGTACACAAAAAGAAAATAGATTTCGATGTACAATAGGAGAAATCTAACCGTTTAAGGATAATGTGCATCGAATCTATAAATCAATTTCAAAATTCATCCTAATTGTTATAAGGTCAAGGATTATTATAAAGTCACTAAAGACCATATTGTTAAATCTGATAAAGTTTTAGCTTTCACCCTGATAAGGAAGCTTTTAGAATTAAATTGCAACAATTCTAAAATTCTGCATGAGCATGTTATATAATTTGACAGACATTGTTGCTTGACTTAAATTTTCAGAATTGAGTTTTTTGAGTAAATCTCTTATCACTTTCATATTCAACTATTTTCCTAGTGAGTATGACCATGAGAAACACATAAAAAGAAAATGGTCTATTAATGTACTATCAGTTATATGGGTTCAAGAGGAAAAGAGATTAAAGAATGAGAAACTAGATTCAGTTAGCCTAGTGACTCAAGGTGAAAAGTGATAAATAGGCAAATGTGTTATAAAGGTTAAAAAAAGAAAAATGCCAATAAAGAAAATGGCATCAAGTCTTTCACTTTGTTTTAAATGGGACACATAAAGAAAGATTGCCTAAAGTATAAAAAGGACTTAAAAAATAAAGTTAAACTCATTTTGTATGAATCTCTTTTGGTGATATTCCTAATAACATATGGTGGTTGGACTTATGTTTAACGAATTATATTTCTATAAACATTTAAGGTTTCATAAAGTCAAGAAACCAAAGGAAAAGTAGGAGAAACATCTATTACAGAAATCATAAAAGACTATTAGGATCATTTTTTTTTGAAATCAAAATTTGTTTTAAACCTAAAAAAAAAGGTTTCATCTTTGTTTTGGAAATTTTTTGGGTAAAAAATGTCTTGAATTTAAATTTTATTGTTGAAATTTCAAAAAAGAATTTTTTTATTAGATTTTTCATCATTAACTTGGATCCTGATTTGGTTTATCATATGAGCCAAGTGGGAGAATGTTACACTTTATGTGGCCCACATGATAATAAATGGACCAAGATAATTAAATCAAAGTATTAAGGTAAAATTATAAAGTAACTCCTAATTTAGTTTAACTATTCAAGTGATAAGAGTTTAACTCTACTTCAGTAACTAATTAAAATATAGATTCTTTGATGGTATGATACAATTCTAATTAGTCTTCTAGTGTACGTCCCTAGTTTAGTCTATATAAATTGCTTGTGCACCATCATAAGGTAATTATAAAAAAAAATATAGACTAGAAGGCATATACCGGGTGTTCGTCTTTGTGTACTTGGAGCGAGGTCAAGAACTTGATCATCAATGGCTAAAGATACTTTTTATTTAAATTATTACATGAAAAATATCCATTTGCCCCCTTGAGGGGTTTATCTACTAAGTGAATTTTACCTAAAAATACAAGAAAACAATATATACCAAATCAATTATTTTTATAAAATTTTAAAAAATAATGTAATAATTAAGATTTTTTTCATTTTAGGAACCTTAACGGCTACCTTGAAATTTCCCATTAAAATTTTCGAGTCAATTGCCCATTTAAAATAGTAAGATTACATTGATAACCCTATAACTACTAAGTTTTTGTCTTTCATTCAACTTTACTGCATTGGCTCAAAACCAAATAATGTCATTTTTCAATAACAGAACCATCTCATACGGTTGATCCTCTTTTGATTAAAACTTAATGTCAAAATATTCATATAAAAAAATCAAATAACATTCATATCCCTATAGTCATTTTTTCTAATTTATTATGACAAAACCAACTGATGATATTCATTTAAAAGCGTAACATGACATTTGTATCCCTGTAACTATAAAGCTTTTGCCTTTTATTTTTCCTTTTTCAAGTTCATTGCATCAAGACTAAATATTATCATTTTTCAATAACATTATTAAATTCACGTGGTTGATCTCTCATCTATTCAAACTTGCAAGTTCAATATCTGTATAAAATGGTAAGACTGAATATACCTATAACTATCAAGTTTTTATCTTTTTTTTTTAAGTTTATTCCATCAAAAATCAAATGATGTATCATTTTTTATAACTTGACTGTAGATCCCTAACATTGTCTAAATCAAGTCCAAAAAGTTATGAGAGAAACCTTTAATCATTAAACGGCTGCCCACTTACACAACACACACCAACCACCCTATCTTTTAGCCAGCCATCATGGACCATGATTCATGGTAGGCCATCTTCTCTAAGTTATTTCTGTTCCTAAATTTTAACTTCTTTGGCATAATCCAAGCCAAAATTTTCCTTTCTTAATTTTCAAAATGACTAAAAAGGAAAACTTTATGCAAAAGATAAGTAAAAACTGGACTGTAAAAGGTTGTTTTCAAAAACTAGACTGCAAAAGAAAAACTTTATGCTAATTTGAAGAAATTAGTATTTTTAATTTTTCAAAAACAATAATGTTATTTTCAAAACCATGACCGATTCATATGATTCTCCTATCTGTTAAAACTTGCGAGTTTAATATCCACATAAAAATTTAAGATATATTCATACTCCTATGATTATCAAGCTTGTCTTTTTCTTCAAATTTATTGCATTGAGACCAAGTAATGTCATTTTTCTTAAACTAACATTTTTCAAAAATCATTAAGGTAATGTTTCGTGTTAGAGCCTGGGTGTCTGATCTGAAATACTCTTTTCAAAATTAAACTCAAAGATTATTTTTAACAAAAATTCTATGTCTTGACTTCTTTGCTAGCAGTAGATATAGTAGAATCCGAATTTGTACAGAACTAGGTTTCTTATGTCAAAATTCATTTAAAATATTAAAGACGATTATACTAAAATAGATAAATTAATATAGAGATAATGAAAACTGAGACAATATATAGTTAGATGGTACTGAGTTAGGGTGTCGTGGGCTGCTAATCTTTCCCCATGCTTGATTAACTCCTGGACACCTATTCTAGTTCATATGCAAACCTTAAAATCAATCCTTCGAGCAATGTAGCTCTAAGAAATTGGTTTTAATAGGTGTCTGATCAAACTTAGCCCAAATGATCGATAGTGACTGTAATTTCTTGGCTACTTCATGATAGCCATATGAGATTAGTCGGACTAGCAAGTCATCCAACGCTCACCCAAGTCTCTAAATGAAAAATCTTTTCCCATGCATGACTGACTCCTGGACACCTATTCTAGTTCATATGCAGACCTTAAAATCAATCCTTCGAGCAATGTAGCTCTAAGGAATTGGTTTTAATAGATGTCTGATCAAAACTAGCCTAAATGATCAATAGCGACTGTAATTTCTTGGCTACTTCATGATAGCCATATGAGATTAGTCGGACTAGCAATATAGCTCTAAGGAATTGGTTTTAATAGGTGTCTCATCAAACCTAGCCCAAATGATCGGTAGCGATTGTAATTTCTTGGCTACTTCAGGATAGCCATATAAGATTAGTCAGACTAGCAATTCATCCAACGCTCAACCAAGTCTCTAAATGAGAAATACTTTTTTCTCACCAATCACACCAATATTTTTAAGTGAGGAGTACCTGTCGGATAGCAAGGATGTAAGGACAATGACCTTTTATTCATTTTTTTTTTAAATTTTGTAGGAATTATTAATTTATATATTTGTTTTACCTTCAAGAAATAAAAAATTCTTTTTCTAAGAATTTAACGAGATTATTATTTTAATACAATAGCCCGAGTCGAGGTTACGAGGTTCTATTAATTTATTAGATACTCAATAATATAAAGAGGTGAGATGACATTTATATCCCTATAACTATCAAGCTTTTGTCACTTTTTAATTAAGTTTATTGCATCAAAACTAACTAAGTTCATTTTTCAATAAAGGTGCCATGAGGGGTCTTCATTACTCAAAGCCAAATAGGGGTTCAAATTCTTGGCAAACTCTTGGGGGTAGAGCTAAGAGTAACAAAGAAAATAATGCAATGCCTGCAAAGTGGACATCATACAAGGTGGTTTCCTGCAATTCTCAAAGCATAACTTCTTGCTATCGTATGATGTATTTGTTTATTCACATTATTCCGCAAATGGGATTAAACTTTATAAAATTCTCTTTCCTCAGATTTCGCAAAGACTTGTGCCAAGAACCATAAGGGCAGTTGCTGGAAGTGCTCATATTGAAGTGTTTGTTGATGAGGGATGTGCTGAGTAAGTAACAGTTGTTTTGAACAGTAATTAACTTTTGAACATGCTGGCTTATATATAGATATGTTACTTCAGCTCTTCGTTTTTTTTAGGGTACATATTTTCGACCCATATTTTAATGTAAGTATGGGACATAATCCTCCAAATATAAGGAAAAATTGCTTAAATAGAGCAATATTAGTTTGATTCTTCATTTTCTCTGAAATGTATGTTTCTGATATATATTCAGATATGAGTTTGGGGTATGATTTTTCAAATATATAAAAAATTTGAAAAAAATTAAGAATACCCATATTAGACATATACATATATATGACATTTACTCTTTAGTCTCAGTAACTAGTCATGACTTGCACCATACAAAATGTATCCTCTTTTTAACCTTTCCCGGAAAAGTCATGCAACGTACCTCTTTTCTACAAATGAAAATTGAAAATCATCCCTCTTAAATGGATGAATTAACTTTTTCTTAGGATTTATAATGTCTTTCATGCTTGTGATATGTTTCTATGGTGTTGCATTAGTTTTGTATTAATTTTATCGAATTTTTCTTACACCAGGAAGCCAAAAGTGCATGATAAGAAGGATAGAACTTCAAGTCTGCAACCGATAGAGTTGGATGGCAGAAACATAAAAAAGTAAGTACAGTTTTAGATTACTGTTTAAGTAAGGATTGCCTAAAGAAAAGATCACTAATTTAGCAGCTTTTATCAAAATCTTTGGAGCAGGGAAACTGAGTTACTTAAGGAGAATCCCTTTTGCAATTTCCCTCCAACTATTCTAGCAGGATGATTGATTCCACAGCCTATGTTACCTGGACTTGGGGTGCGAGCCAGATACCGATTTGGGTTCGACATGGGTGTGCTCAAGTTTTCTAAGTTTTTCCATATACTTGAAGGATCATAGCATTATATCTATGTATGATTATTTGTCAAAAATAGGTAAAAATTAAGAGTCTGTGCAATAAATCAAACAGCTGCTTGTTGAGGAGTGTTGTATCATTTTCATGGTAGGATCAGCTTTAATCTCCAAAGCCGGATATGATCTATGATATCATTCATATTGTACAACATTTTTGTGTTTGTTGTTGGCCTTAGATCTTTTGTTTTCTCAATAAATTGTTGGAATAAAGCTTGTTCTATGCTTGTAATCTTAAGCTTCTATATACCAATGAATATATATATATATATATATTTAATATGGAAGAACATGTGTTCATGCATTTTTTCATGTTGTTAATGGTTTCTTGAGTGGTCAAATTAAAGTGAAGGGCTTCCAAGCTTTGAGGGAAACTATGTTACCCAGATTGGGTGGCTCCATCATAATCAGACCCCTTTTTCTATGTAAAACAATTTATAGTAGTAGTAATTATAATAATAGATTTCTTCTTATTCATTTTTTTCTGTTTTTGTCTCCTAATTAGTGCAAACATGGGTAAATATTGAGCTCTTATAATAAAGATGTAACCCATCAGTTTTCCCCAAAGTAGTTCACCATTCTACCATCTATATTCAATAAAACTCTAGGAACCCTTACGCAGCATTCTCTTCTTGATCAAAGAACCTCAAGCAACAAAGGAAATCAATTTGATTTCTACATTAAAGTTTAGCATTCACATTCAACCAAGAGATTGAAATCAAAACAAACTTCCCTAATTCAATAAAAAATGGCAATATCCCAAGCTTTCCCCTCATACTCCCATATCAAGCAAAGCCTAGTTTAAACTCAGATTTCCATGGGATAATCACCATTCCCTGAATTATCCTATTTTTCATTATTTTCTTTTCGCTTTTTACAAAATTTGCTATAAATCAAAAGCAAAATAATATTATAATGCATTAAAATCGAAAAGATGAACTAAAAAAATCAGTTCCAAAAACAATCATTCTACATAAAAATAAAACACTATATTTTGTAACAAAAATTACATTTTTAATTTTTCATACTTAATACGAAAAATTTATCGTATTTATAAAAAAATTTTGTAAGTTGCATAAATATATTAGTGACGGTAATAAAAATTATTATAAGGTAAAATATGGCCACATAAATTATATTATTTGTTACATAAATTTATTATCATATGTAACAGAAATATATATTTCATATTTTTATTATATTTACACATATACATTATATATTACATAATTCATTATAGTATAAGTAATGTTTATATATAATATGTGTTATGGTAATGTATTTTGTAAAGAATTTTTAAAGGTAATATTTTCGTGAAGTAAATTATATAGAAGCGTTACTATGCTACATACAAATATTAAAGAGTTACATAAAATATTATCGAAATTGTAATGCATCTATTTAAAACATTCTTTCAAGAAAATTAAATATAATTTTTTTTCAAAATAAATTTTTGATTCTTTTATTAAATACGTAATAGATGTAGGAAATTAATTTTTTAGCAATTTTGAAGTAAATTTTTTTTGTAATTTTTATTTTATTAATATATTTTTAATATTAGTAATAAATATATTATATTAATAAAAAAATTAATTTTATAATAAAATTTTTATTTTTTAATAATTAAGAAGAGTAACTAGTAAATATTATAGAAATTACTTAAATAGAGCAATATTACTTAAATAGAGCAATATGGGACATAATCTTCGAAATATAAGGAAAAATTACTTAAATAGAGCAATATTACTTTGACTCTTCATTTTCTCTTAAATGTATATTTCTGATATATATATTCAGACATGAGTTTGAGGTATGATTTTTTAAATATATAAAAAAATTTGAAAAAAATTAAGCATACCCATATTAGACTTATACTCATATCTGACATTTACTTTTTAGTCTCAGTAACTAGTCATGACTTGCAGCATACAAAATGTATCCTCTTTTTAACCTTTCCCTGAAAAATCATGCAGCATACCTTTTTTCTACAGATGAAAATTGAAAATCATCCCTCTTGAATGGATGAATTAACTTTTTCATAGGATTTGTATTGTCCTTCAATGCTTGTGATATGTTTCTATGGTGTTGCATTAGGATTGTATTAATTTTATCAAATTTTTCTTACACTAGGAAGCCAAAAGTGCATGATGAGAAGGATAGAACTTCAAGTCTACAACCGATAGAGTTGGATGGCAAAAACATAAAAAAGTAAGTACATTTTTAGATTACTGGCTAAGTAAGGATTGCCTAAAGAAAAGATCACTAATTTAGCTACTTTTATCAAAATCTTTGGAGCAAGGAAACTGAGTTACTTAGGGAGAATCCCTTTCGCAATTTCCCTCCAACTATTCTACCGGGATGATTGATTCCACAGCCTATGTTACCCAAACTTGGGGTGCGAGCCAGATACCGATTTGTGTTTGACATGGATATGCTTAAGTTTTTCTAGGTTTTTCCATATACTTGAAGGATCATAGCGCTATATCTACGTAAGGTAAAAATTAAGAGTTTGTGTAGCATGGCAAACAACTGCTTGTTGAGGAGTGTCGTATCATTTTCATGGTAGGATCAGCTTTAATCTCCAAAGCCTGATTTGATCTATGATATCATTCATATTGTACAACATTTTTGAGTCTATTATTGGCATTAGATCTTTTGTTTTCTCAATAAATTGTTGGAATAAAGCTTGTTCTATGCTTTTAATCTTAAGTTTTTATATACCAATGAATATTTATATATAAATATATATATATATATATTTAATATGAAAGAGCATGTGTTCATGCATTTTTTCATGTTGTTGACGGTTTCTTGAGTGGTCAAATTAAAGTGAAGGGCTTCCAAGCTTTGAGGGAAACTATGTTACCCAGATTCGGTGGCTCCATCATAATCAGACCCATTTTTCTATGTAAAACAATTTATGGTAGTAGTAACTATAATAATAGATTTCTTCTAATTCTTTTGTTCTATTGTTGTCTTCTAATTAGTGCAAACATAGGTAAATATTGAGCTCTTATAATAAAGATGTAACCCATCAGTTTTCCCCAAAGTAGTTCACCATTCTACCATCAATATTCAATAAAACTCAAGGAACCCTCAATTAGCATTCTCTTCTCGATCAAAGAACCTGAAGCAACAAAGGAAATCAATTTGATTTCTACATTAAAGTTTAGCATTCATATTCAACCAAGAGATTGAAATCAAAACAAACTTCCCCAATTCAAAAAAAAAAATGGCAATATCCCAAGCTTTCCCCTCATACTCCCATATCAAACAAGCCTAGTTTAAACTCAGATTTCCATGGGATAATCACCATTCCTTGAATTATCCTATTTTTCATTATTTTCTTTTCGGTTTTTGCAAAATTTGCTATAAATCAAAAGCAAAGTAATATTGTAATGCATAATCGAAAAGATGACTAAAAAAAATCAGTTCCAAAAACAATCATTCTACATAAAAATAAAACAATATATTTTGTAAAAAAAATTACATTTTTAATTTTTCATACTTAATACGAAAAATTTATCTTATTTACATAAAAGTTTTGTAAGTTGCATAAATATATTGGCGAAGGTAATAAAAAGTATTATAAGATAAAATATGGCTACATAAATTATATTATTTGTTACATAAATTTATTATCATATGTATCAAAAATATGTATTGCATATTTTTATTATATTTACACATGTACATTATATATTACATAATTCATTATAGTATAGGTAATGTTTATATGTAATATGTGTTATGGCAATGTATTTTGTAAAGAATTTTTGAAGGTAATATTTTCGTGTAGTAAATTATATAGAAGCGTTACTGTGCTACATACAAATATTAAAGAGTTATATAAAATATTATCGAAATTGTAATGCATTTATTTAAAACATTCTTTCAAGAAAATTAAATATAATTTTTTTTTCAAAATAAATTTTTGATTTTTTTATTAAATACGTAATAGATGTAGGAAATTAATTTTTTAGCAATTTTGAAGAATTTTTTTTTTGTATTTTTACTTTATTAATATATTTTTAATATTAGTAATAAATATATTATATTAATAAAAAAATTAATTTTATAATAAAATTTTTATATTTTAATAATTAAGAAGAGTTACTAGTAAATATTATAGAAATTACATGTGAATATTACAACTTGCATAAATCAATAGGGTCTGGTAATGCTTGTACGTAATATGAGTTATATATAATTTATTTATGTAAAAAATCTTAAAGATAATGTTTATGTCTAACAAATTACATAAAATTATTATTGGGTTAGATGGTATACAGAGCAATTACTACCAATCAAAGAGGAGCATATAGCATATAATAATTTGCACAATAATTAACTAATCAGCATTTGGAGTTATTTGGAGTCCATCAAAATATGAATTTAAGTTGTGATTTTAGATGTATTTTTTATTACGTTGCATTATCGCATGTGGATATAATGAATATTATATATAACAATGAACATCGATGATGATAAAAATTGAAATCATAAAATAACTGTCATTGTTTAAATCCTTTGATTTTAATAAGAGGATAAATTTTTTATTACACTTTAACATATAGGTAATTAGGATTTGAAAGTAATATTAATTTACTCTAGAATCTTTTATAAGCAGTAACAAAAAAAATGAAATAATAATTTTTTTAAGAGTGGGGTT
>JBBYHM010240159.1:0-30128 GCA_038381775.1 Adansonia rubrostipa | reverse complement strand
ATTACAACTCCGTTTGTATACTCCGGCTATTTTCATGTATGAGGACAGAACAGCAATTTTCAGTTCCTTCTCCATGGGGTATTTTGCTGTTCTGTTTTGCTGGAATCTTCTTCAATCATGGTCTCCTGGGCATTATTTCAAATTTAGATAACAATAAGGTCTTTCATGTGGTCTTTCGTTTTTATCAGTTGAGTCATCTTCCCTAGTTAAATTATTTAAGAATCCCAGTCCGGGTAACACAAGTGAGTGTCTACCGATTTAAATCGTTTTCCATTGCAAGAGTTAAATTTTCATTAATATTTGAAATTAGAGGGTTTTTTTGAGAATTTGTGGCTGAGGGAATGGTTATCTGCTCTCTTCAGTCTTCTCTGTCAATTGATATAGTGCTTCAAGTTACTATCCACAGCACAAGAACAACACCCATAAACTGTTCCATCCTAATTCTACTGCTCCCAGGAAACTACGGCAACCTTTCCATGACACTCAAACCTTCTTTAGAAATTGATTCCCCAGGCCCTAACATTTAAAAATGGTTATGAATAGTATAAATGTGTGATTCATATTTTATTTTAACTTAATGTGTTAAATATTAAAAATGGTTTTAAATTTTTATTTAAATATTATCTTTTTGTATTATAAAAAATAAAATATGCATATGTCTGCGTTGAAATATTTTAACTTTAATTAAACAAAAAAAATTATTTGATTGAATGACTATTAACTTTTATAATTTAAAAAAAAAAAGAAATGAAAAGAAAGCAATTAAAATGGAATAATATATAATATAAAAATAATATACTTATTAAATAAAATAAAAAAACAGGTTAAATAATCTTCAGAAAGAAATAGGTTGAATACTAATAAATCAGAAATTATTGTATAGTATACTTATCTTTAGAAAAAGGATTAACGATACCATACTTCACATAGAAATTCATATTTATTTCACTTTTCTGCATGATTTATTTCAATTTTTAGTTTTATTTTTGTCCAGCTATTAATATTTTATACATTTTAATTATATAAAGAATAAGCAACCGGCAACATAGTCCGGACACCTTGCTAGTAAAACCTAAATATCCATTTTCAGGTCTTCCACCATAATTCCCTAACGAGGCAAGAAGAAATCTGTCCTATATCATTATGTCAATGACACTAAAGACATATAAAGAATTAGAAATTGGCATTCGGCTGGTTTTAACTGATATAGCCACTTTATGGTTTTCTTATCATACTTAAGTATTAAAAATGGCCAATTATCCTTTTCCGTAAACCAAAATGGAGATATTGCCATAACAGCTAGGAATTAAAAAATTTTTCCTATTTTTAACTAGCTGAGGTCTGTGGTATTTACTAGTTGTACTATGAAATTTTGTTGACAAATTAGAAGAAAGGATGAAGGAAAATGAAGGTTGGAGCTGGTGAAGATCAGGTACGCGCACTTTCTCCAAATCAGTTTCGTAAAGAATAAGGGAACTTTCTACAGTAGTTTTTCACAAGTATGCACAAAAGTAATGTGAACACAATATCCTATTAAAAGTTTTCTGAGCATTGTTTCATACATTCCATGATTAATGGTGCTACTTTCCGAACAAGTATTTAGGGCAGTGTATTTGGATTTGGATTTTCAAGAACTTGTAAGAGTATATCAAGCAAATAGCCATCATATAAAAAGCAATCGAGATTCACTGTACCTATGAGTTTAAAAAGTATAGGGAAATTGACGCAGAAGCATTGATAATTGATAATTAAGAGTTTTATTTCATTTATAATTATGGTTAGAATAAAATTTAATTCATTTAAATCTCCATTTAGGATAAAGTGTTTTTTTTTTTGTTTTTTACTTTAGAATAAGTTTTATAATTAAGTTTAAGTGGTATTCTTCTAGAAATAAGAAGTCTTGTAGGAGTAGGATTTCAGCCTATTTATATCAGCCTAGAGCTAGCAGCTAATGTATTCAATTATTTCTTTCTTATTTTTTATCTAAAGGTTTCTGTGCAAAATCCAATAAGCTCTACAACATTTGTTTTTTCTCAACAATTTCAATTTGTCATTTTCTAGCTATTCCTATCTTTCCCACTCTACATCAAATTAGTATGAGAGCTATTACAGGATGCGTGAAATGCCATGGAAGAGGGATACAAGAACAACAAACACAGTTGATTGAGTTAAAGCACATGGTGGAGGACTTGTCACAGGCTTTACAAGCTTTTGAGTTAATGGGTGGAGGAGTGAAGATCTGAGTGGACAACTTCCATAGGGTGTTACATGTAGAAGATTACTTACAATGGGAAGCCATGGTTGAGGAATGCTTGGAGCAAAAACCTATAACTGAACTAAAGAAGTTACTTTTTGTAAAACCTAAGTTGAAGAGTGCAACACTTCAATTACAAGCACATTAAGGGAAGCAAAAGGTAAGTGGTTGGGAACACATGACAAAATTGCGGAAGTAGTTTTTGCCACCAAATTATGCCATGGAACTATATAAAAAGTTTCATTTGCTTAGGTAAAATGGAAGAAAGGTTGATCACTGCACCTTTGATTTCAACAAATTGTCCATTAAAGTAGGATTAAACAAGAATAACAAGTAATTAACCTCTCATTGTATAGCTAGTTGAGATCAAGGTATTAGAGATGAGCTAAGGATGGCTCATACGTTCAACTTGGAGGATATGCAGCAATATGCTTTACAAGTTGATAAATGAGAATTTGTGCGACAGTGCAAGGAAGCTTCTATTTGGTAAGACAATTAGCTCTTCTCAAGGCATTTTTAATAGTAAAAGGGTTTTTTGATAAGTTCATAAATCACTTATTTTAGAAACTTTCTATTCCTAGTTTCTGTTATGTTTTCTTTCTTTATTTTAGTTACTTATGACTATTTTCAATTTTAGATTTATTTTAGAGAATGAAGCAAAAAGATGACAATGATGATGCTAACGAATTTATAATATCAGAATCACAAATATGGAAGAAGATATTTAAGTAAAAAAGATAATATTTTTTAGTAAAAGCTTGATGCACTCCAAGTAACAAGTAGATACTTGCCTTAAAAGCATTAAAATGGTTAACCAAATATGCTTTGAAAGTGACATCTAAATTTCTTGCTTTGAATAGTATTTTGTAACTTTACCTAGGTTTCCTTTTCAGCCACATAAATAGAGACTTAACCTTAACATTCAAACGGAGCAAAAAAATAGAATTAAAAGGAGGCTGTGATCACAATAAGGAGAACTAGAAAATAAAAAAAGGAGAATAAGGAGGAGACTAAGAGGAAGAAGAGGAGATTATAATTAGCCACCATATTTAAGTTTCTTCTTTCTTTTTTTCTTTTCTTTTTCTTTCATGTTTGCTAGAATTTTTTTTTTGAATCTGTTATTGAACACATCAAACATGTGTCACTAAATTCTTTTGTGGTTAAATTTGATTTCAAAGCCCTAGACATGAGTTTGTAATTGATTTTTAGAATTATTTAAGAATTATCTACTACAATTACTTATATGTTTCCATAAAAATTGTTTATGATTCTTACTTGATTTGTTCAGAGGTGCAACTAAATAGGGCTTGATAATCATCTATTACTAGATTAGGAATCTTGATCCATAATTGTCATGCTTTCTTATTCATTAGTAGTAGTTTGTGATCAATGATTATAGTCAAATTTTTGTTAATTGCGATGTGCAGCATAACCTAAATTAAATAATCTAAGCTTGTGTGTTTATTATTTAGATCAACTTATCTTTCTTATCTTTAAGATTCTTGGATTAAAACTAGAGATCTTTTTTTAGGTTATTTAATAATTAAGGATTAAGTAGAAAGCTTGTTCAATTTAAAGACAAACTAAGGAAAGATTAGACCTATCAATTGGCCAGGTTAAGTTGGTTTTGGGTTAGCTTAATTTGGGTTAGTTTATTTTTGGTTTTAAAATTTTTGGGTCATTTTTGGGTTTAGGCAATTTTAGTTTCGGGCCACTTTAAGTCTGGTTTATTTTGATTTCAAGTTAATTTGGTTTAAGTTATTTTGGATTTGGGTCATTTTGGTTTTGAGTCATTTTGAGTTCGAGTCAATTAGGTCAATCAAGTTTAATAGTTAAGTTAATCAAGTTTGAATTATTTTGGATTCGAGTTATTTTAGGTTTAATACTTGGGTTAATCAGGTTTGAATCATTTTGGATTTAGGTTATTTTGAGTCAAGTCAATCAGGCTTAATACTTAAGTTAATTGGTTTTAGGTTAATTAGGTTTAACACTTGGGTTTATCAGGTTTGGTTATTTTGGGTTTGGGCCATTTAAGTTTTTGATCAATTTCAGTTTAAGTCATTTTAGATTTAGGTTATTTTAAGTTCAAACCAGTTCAGGTTTGGGTCATTTCAAGTTCAAGTCATTTTTGGGTTCGGGTTGGTTAGTTTCGGGTTATTAAATTTTTTGTCAAATCGGGTTTAATTAGGTTTCTGAGTTCGAGTCAGAATTGACAAGTCTAGGAAAGATTAGGGTAGCAGAGCTTGTTGTTATCTACCGCTTGTCATTTCAAGAGATAATTGGAGATTAAAAAGAGATAGGGCTAAACGAAGCGAAAAGGGTTTTCCATGAGACGGGAAATGAAAACTATTAGCCCCACACGAAGTTTATGAATAAGTGATTGTCTGATAATGAGCAAGGAATATTTGCCTTTCTACTAAACATGATGTATCGTATGATATTATTCATAGTTTATGTTTGGAGGCGGCGAATGATTCCTTAACCATACTTTTTATCATTATTGTTACTTGTTACTTTGTTTCCTTAAATCTTAGTTTTACTTTTAGGTTTTCTTATTTTATTTGCATCTTAATAGAATCAAACCCCTCATCCAAGTTTACTTTGCTTTTTTTGTAAAGTCTTTTTAATTTGTTTGTTGACATAATAGATTAAAGTTTTGCATTAATAACTTATAATTTAAGAACAATCTTTATGGATATGATCCTTGCTTACTATTTATACACAATAACAATCATAATTTAGTGTAAGGGTTTAAAACAAACATTATTTAGTGTATCATTCTTCAACTCGCAAAGTTAGTGGAATGAATGTAGTGGGAGCCAACAAGGTTGATAAAGGACAAAATGTTTTAGGTTAATATTCAACCCAACTTTAGTATGGTGAGTAATAGATCTTAAATAAAATGTTTTGGTTGTGGAGCAAGAGGGCACGCTTCTTATAACTCTCCTAAAAGAATGGTGAATTTGGTTGAAGTTGACAAAGATTAAGAACAATTTAATACTATCTATGATAAGTGTGTTGAGAATGAAAGGAAAGTAGACATACGCCTAGCATAATGAAAAATTATGATGATCAAAAGGGTACTGATTATGACCAGCCAAGATGATATAAAAGATCAAAGGAAGAAAGGTATTTTTAGGATATGTTAGGTGAGGAGTTAAAGTATGTAATGCCATTATTGACAAGGTAGCTTAGAAAACTATGTTTCTAAAGAAACTGTGGAATAACTAAAGCTACCTATAGAAAGACACCCTAACCCGTATAAGATTTAATGAGTTAAGAAGGGATCTACTAGTAAAATCTTTATGCGTAGTCAAGGTTACTATAGGCAGTAATATGGATGAAGAGGCATTATGTGATGTGGTACAAATAGATACAAGTCATATCATTTTGGGCTAACCTTGGCTATTTGATCATTATATGTAGAATTCAGCCAAGGAAAATATTTATTTCTTTCATAGAGGTGTAAGAAAGTATACTTTGCATCGTTAAAAGGAAGTACTAACGCACAAGATTGATAAATTGAAGGGTCTTTTAAAGGCTGAAGAACTAGAGAATGAAGATAGAGAGTTGGGGTTAGTATTTACTGTTGTCAGCAAAGTAATAAACCTGCCACTTACGAGGAGCATTGAACATGCTACAAATTTAGTGCTGGGTATAACTTTACCCAATTCACCAGCATATTGAATGCTACTAGTTCAGTGGCTAGGGATTCAAAAATAGGTTAAGGACTTGCTAAGGAAAAGACTAGTGCATGAAAGCAAAAGTCTATGCACTTGTCGGCTTACTTACTTCTAAGAAAGATGGCCCTTGGCAGACATGTGTTGATAGTTGAGCTGTGAACAAGATTACAATCAAGTATTGGTTACCTATTCCTTGATTAGAGGACATGCTTAATCAATTTGTGAAGTCCAAGGTATTTTCTAATATTGACTTAAGGAATGAATATCTTCAAATCTAAACGAGAGAGGGAAATCAATGAAAGATTGCTTTTAGGACTTTTTAATGCTTGTATGAATGGTTAGTAATGCCTTTTGGTCTGTCTAATGCCCCTAGTACATTCATGTAAGGCATAACTTAAGTACGTAAATGATTCTTGCTATCTTTTTGTTGTTACATATTTTAACGATATTTTTTTATAGTAAGAGCAAGGAAGAGCATTTATAACACTTACGATAAGTTTTGAAGGTGCAAAAAATGGAAAAGCTTTTTTTGAATAAAAAAATGCTTTTCTGGTAAAATGATGTTCTGTTTAGGGTCATTGTTTCTAAAGAGGGGTTAAAAACAAATCCCAAAAAGATTCAAGCAATCAAAGGCTGGCCAACACTACAATCTTTTAAAAAGGGTAGAAATTTCCATTATTGGTGTATGCCTTTGAACCAATCAGATTAGGAGGTGGGATGCATAGTCAATTAACTATATACTTGCTAAATTAAAGTTACAAAGGTTTTCCTTTATGTTAGTGGCATGATTGACACTCCTGTAAACACCAATTGGATTAAGCCCACACAACACGATGACCTTGCAAAGATAGTAATAAGTTATGATGATGAGACCCTTATGCATCAAAGGCATATTTCTAAAAATGTTCCTGGTCACCGTATTGTCAAGATAGGGCAATGGCAATGCACAAGAACTAGGATATGCTAAGCCTTCATGCATTGAATGAATACAACTATTTAATCTGATAGAAGTTAAAGTATATGAGATACTTGAGGATAATATATAGGTGCTTGTTTTATGAAAACAAGTTAACTAAACATGGCTTGAATGAAAACTCCATTTGGTAAAAGTCACTCAAGTATCTATGAAAAAAGCTTTCATGTTCCATTCATGTATATTAGCTTAGACTTAAGATAACAGGTCATCTTGTATGTAGAGTGTCATATTTAGATTTATTTAAAACAAGTGTACAATGGATAGATGCTTAAGGTAGGGTATGTTGGGCATGACATAAAGCACATGAAGGATAAATGAGTGATCCAAAGAGGATTCACCGCTCTAAGGGACACTAAAGGCATCTCTCAAATCAACTTGACTATAGTTAATTGGATTAAAGTCTGTGGCTAGAGCATAATGGATTATAAGGAATAGCTCCTCATAGATTCATAATTATTAACCATATTTTACAAGAACTAACATGGATAAAGGTTTGAGTGGACACTATACCATTCTTATCCTTAATCTAGGATATATGGTGAAAAGTGTTAAGTGTATGCCCTCGAACCAATTGAATTAGGAAATGGGAAACATGGTCAAATAACATCATATATGTTATAAAGCTTAATGCAACATAGTTTTCCTTCATGTTAGTGGCATGATTGACACTAATGCAAACACTAATTGGATGAAACCTTTGAAACACAATGGCCTTGCAAAGTTAGTAAACCAGTTCAATGATAAGATTCTTATGCATTAATGTCGTGTTTCTAAAAATATTCCTAGTCATCGTATTATGGAGACGGGGCATTAACAATGCACAAAAACTAGTATGTGTTAAGTTTCCATGTATAGGATGCATGCAACTTTTTGATCTCATAAAATTTGAAGTAGACAAGATACTTGAGGATAGCTTATAAGTGCTTGTTTTGTAGAAAATAAGTTCACTCAACATGGCTTGAATGAGAACTCTATTCGGTATTAGTCACTTAAGTGTTTATGGAATATGTTCTCATGTGCTAGCCACGTATAGTAGTCTTTTAACTTGTGATACTAGGTCATCTTATATGAGGAGTGTTATGCTTTTATTCCATCATGAATAGGTCCATAATAGATGGATGCTTATGGTAGGGTGGTTTTGGATATAGCATGAATCATATGATGGATGAAATAATGACACAGAGAGGATTCACTCTTCTTAGTGACAATTAGGGATATACCTCAAATGCTCTTAATTATGGCTAATTGGATTAAAGTCTCCGACTAGAGCATAATGGATTATAAGGAATAGTTCCTCATAGATCCTTAATCATTCCTATGAGTTGTAAGAACTAATTTGGATAAAGGTTTGGTAGACATTGCACCATGCTTATCTTCAATCTGGGATATATGGTGAAGGAATTTTACTATACTAATAGGCTAGTAACTGAAAGTTTTTATAAGGTCACACTGACTCTTTAACATTTGGGTGATCATGATGGATTGCTAGATCATACTCTTTATCTATGAACATAATTAAGAAGATTATTTATCTTCATTGCCAATATGTTTGGAACCTAACAAGTCACACATAATAAAGTAGATCTGTTGAATTAAATCCAAAATTTAATCGAGTATGACTTGATTAAATAAAAGATGATTTGAATGTAAAACTTAATTAAATGGTTCAATAATTTAAGACAAAACTAGATTTGTGCGTAGACATCTAATTTCGTTCAAGCCCCTTTCTCTGACAGTCTAAAATATCCAAGATTGAGAACCTAGCTATTGCCTTATAGGGGTCAACCTCCTCCAAGAGGACTAGGCATTTTCAAAACCTACTTAGTCATGCTTAAATAGCAGCTCGTGTATTTGACAGAAAATGTGCAACTTCATGGCTCACAAAAAAACAAATCTCGAATAAAAATATAAAAATTGAGGAGAAAAATTAGTTTTTGAATACCGTTTTGTCAAATTTTGAAATTTAATTTTAGATATGATTTTATGGTCAAATTTCTCATTTTTAAGCATTTTTGAAATTTTTTTTATGAAACTTGGAAAGTTAATTATCGTATATTTTTATCGATACCCGTGTAATATTTATGTTGATATTCACTCCAAAAAATCTAAAATGTTCAAGAAATATTGGTATTTTATACCATAAGATGTCAAGTTGTCAAATTTAATATCTAATTTTGAATTTTTCACAATACTGCGAGCGTTTTGCTCACAAAATTTTTTAATTAAAACTTGCTCCAAATTTCAAGTTTTCATTGTTATTATTTTTTGATTAATTTTTTTGAGTAATGCATTAAATTTCCTTTTGGGGCCCTCATATTTTAGAATTTCCTTACTTTTAGATACATATATTTTAAATTTCCATAAAAAGCCCTTTTAATCGATCTTCTTCACTGGGAATTTTTCCACGAAAATTTTTATTTATTTGTGCTTTCATATATTGAATATTTTATCATTTTATTTATTAATTTTTTATGGGCCAAGGAAATTTTTTCATTTCATGAGCTTAAGATTTTCAAATATAGACAATGGGCCCTAAAATACATATATTTTTCAACAAGCCTAACAAGCTCATCAAGCCCATTATATTTCCCTACAAGCCCAATAAGCTTATTTTATATCCTCCAACAAGCCCATTTGAGATTTTACAATAAAACCCAATTTCTTTTTCTCTCTCTAAAATTTTTATTATTTTCTTGCGTCAAAAATTTTACATAGATATTTAATTGGACCTCCTATTTAATTAAGTTCATAATTGAATTTATCGTGTGAAACATTATTTCTTGAATGCATAACTTTTAATTTATTACATTTTAATTCCTCCAATTTATTTTTTTCATATAATTTCCAATTAAGATTTTTTTTTTTTGTAATTATGGTTTTCTTTTCTTTTCATTTTTTAAATTGTGTTTATATTTATTTTAATTTTAGAATTTGATAACTTAGTTACATAAGAATTAGTTTGGTTGGAATTGAATTTTTCCTTAACTAATTTAGATTAGTCCAACTATTCCATTGGTTAAGTTTATCCTAATCATCATGAAACCTATGGGGTTAGATTATGACTCATGCATGATAATATGACACAAAGACAAAAAAACATTAACTGATCCTATCGAACCTAAAAGATCCAAAAAATATAAAATCAAAAAATAATAAAAAAGAAAAAAAAGTGAAATTCGACCAAGGAAGATCTTTTGTCCTTTGTTTTATTTAAAGCCTAATGCTTTGATAGCAAAAATTGTCTATTTTCTTAAGTAATTTTCAAGCTTTTATCAAGTTTTCAAGCTTTAAATGTAGTTTTAATTAGAAAGATTTTGATCTTGTTCATCTTTTCAATTTTTCCTTCAGATTTTTTTTTTTGTGAGCGTAAATCATGCTTGTGCTCATAGTTCCATGAAGCCATGTTTAAAGGCCAAGTATGGAAGCTATGAACAATTTAATATATTTAGTTGTTTTTGTTGTATTTTTTACAATATCTTGATTTTCATTAGGAAAATATATTTTTGTGGATTTGTTATTTATCTTATCATGTAAATATGTTCATGATTATTCTATTTTCCTTGGTATTTTCACATAATTTTCTTATAAAGTATGTTAATATGCCCATCTGTCATGATTTCATGCATGTTGATGATGATTTTGAGCTTGGTAGAAGTTAGGATACATATTTATGTTGTTATTCATGAAACTATATCAAGAAAAAATTTTTCTTCATTATTGTTGATGAAGGCTGAATATGGTGGTGACCTTCGAATAAATTTTCATTCTTGTTTTAATGATGTTTGAGACTATTTTGTGATGGTTGGAAGTTGTGAGGCAAAAAAAATAATTTCCCCAAAATTTTTAATGTCTTGGATAGGTATTTCAAAGCTTGGCTGAACCTTATATGAATATCTTCGCAAAGTTTTTGATCTTTTTTAGGCCATTTTATAATTATGAAAAATATAAGGACCAAATTGTAAAATTGCAAAAAATTTTCCAAGGCCATCCAAGCATGGTCAAATGCCTTGTGAAACCTTTAGGTGTGTTTTCATGCATTTTAAAGATGTTTAAATGCATATCATACATTTCTAGCCTTTTATGAATCTTTTTGTAATTTTATAAAGTATAAGTGCTTGTGTGCAAAAATATAAAAGAAATTATTCCGAGGCCAAAGTTGCTTGGTCGAATGGTTCTAATGATCTTTGGTAAATTTTTCATGTTAATTTTGATGTGTTTGATGTTTGTTTATGAATTTAAGTCATATAGCGACTAAAGTGAAAATTAGAAAAGTTTGAAGTCCATTTAGTAAATCCTTGTATTTTATGGTTAACTGAGTCATTTCAACATCAAATCACCCATTTAGGGTATTTTGGATATTTTATGAGCATTTCTAGCATTTTTAGCCATTTTATGGCCAAAATGCAATGTTGGGAAATTTAAAGGCCCATTTACGTTTTTTTGCATTTTAGTTTAAATTTGATGTCTAAGGTACCCATTTAGAGTGTAATCGTCATATCATGATATTATAAAGTCCTTTAAGGTTATCGTGATACTTTTATGTTAAGGGTAAAACTTAAGGACATTTTAGTAATTTATTTTAAAACCAAGTGTTGACGTTCCACGTGCCCAGCCTTTATGAACTTCGGATGATCCAAAGGGCCAAAGTGCACTTGACTTAAAAAAATATTTTGATGTTTGACATAAAGGAGTAAAAGACCATCAGATGAATTGTTCATTCGACTAGTCTTGGATGGCCACCACAAAGTGACCATAAACTTGGAGTTGCCACTGATCATTTTAAGTTAAGCATGACCAGATGCCTATTGAAAATAATACCAGAGATTTGTTGTTTTGGGTCTGGGAGTTGGTTACGTGTGTAGAAGGATTAGCACCCCCACAACGCCCGAAAATCAATACATATAACTATATCTTACTTGAATCTCGATTTCCTCGGTTCCATTTCTATCATTATTTAAATATAATTCCCTCTAATACATGAAATTTTTTAAAGATACGAGTGTGAGTTTTAATGAAAATTTTATCACCTATGTGCCTCGAAGAGGTGAGAAACATAGATGTTTTTAATGAAAATGATCTCCGAATGGGTTTAAACAAATCAAAAATTTCATGCCTGGCACTGGAGAGATACCGACACGAGATATCATTTTGTGATTTTGAAAATGATTTTTGAAGCATCAATGCTCGAGGTCCCTACAAGAGGAAACATATTAGTAAGATACAAAAGAAAAAAATAAATAAATCCATACAAAATTTAAGACACAAAATATATAAACAAGAGGGATGATCGAGGTGTATCTCATAGTTGTCTTTGACTATTGATGAATAACCGAGATGACAATGTTGAGACTTACTCAAATTCGATGGGAATTTGAGGAGAAAAAGGTTTCGATAACTCGAGAGGGAGAAAAACTTGGATTTTAGAAGGAATATGAAGAGCGAGGTTGGAGTATCCCTCCAGAAGAGTGGGGTTAGAGTATCCCAAAAATGAAAGTTTGATATTGGATTTAAGGTAAAAGTAGGGTTGAAGTATCCCCAAAAATAAAAATTCGATGTCAATTTGAGGTAAAAACGGGGTTGGAGTATCCCATCAGAGTAATGGTATTAGAGTATCCTTGAAAATGAAAAATTTTGACGTTCAAGAGGAATGGGTCATTTTTTGGATAAGGTGATCTTTGAAAATTGAGAGCCAAAGGTTTGGCTAAGATGTTCCTTTTTTGTTTAGCTTTGGTCCGAGTCTAAAGGGCTTAGGTCATGGGAATAAGCTGAGTAGATCATGACACATTCGAATGCCACAATAAAAGCATTTTGGAAATTAGGTTAGAAACAGAGGATAGTGTTGCATCATTTCTCTTTCTGAATTTATTTCAAGCTTATTCAGAGGTCTCGGGGGGTAAACGAGGTACCATTGGAAAGATAAATCAATGAGGATTAATATAAAAATATGCCAAAAATCCTAGAAAATCACTTTCTAAGTGGAATTAATTTTTGAATTTTAACTTGACTTAACACTAGCAACATGTACAAGGTAAAGGTATGATGTACTTTGAAAAATCATTTTGGATTCATCTGAAATTGTTAAAATATGAATAATAGCTTTTCGAAAAGTGAATTTCATGAAATCTATGGGAAAAATATGCAAAGGATTCAAAAATGTTGTTTGTTGGGCCGAAACAGCCCAAACAGTAGACTTCTCGCTGGATCCAAGGGTTACAGATAGTGAAGATTCAAAAAATCATAACTATTTCATCCGAGATTATCTGAAGGTAAATGAGATATTGTTGGAAAGGTAATCGAAACCCTTATAGGTAAAAATACCAATACATTCTAGATAAATGATTTTTGGTTTTTAAATAATTTTTCAAACCCAGACCATTGTGTTGCCAAAACAAAACAGGAGAGGTGTTCGGTATTTTTGGTTTTTCATTGGGTTGAGCTTGGGCCATGGACGTTGGAACATCCATAATCGAGATGAAGGGTTGACATTGGTGTCACAAGCTCATTTCATAGTCCCAGAGTAGTTTGGGATGATAGAACAACCGGTTGACCATGCCACTATAAGGGTGGTTGGCTAAGGCCCAAAGGTTCACATTTTTCAACTAAAAGGCTTCATTTCATTTTTGAAAAAAAAAATAGTACTCTTATACTCATTCTTCCATGAATCCAGAACTGAATGCTTTCTTTGTCCCCAAGGTTGGAAAACCAACTTCATAAAAATCTTAAGCCCATGTTATTCTCTATGTATGAGAGATAGCATCTGCTTAACTTGAAGATATTTTGAAATCGGGTTTTCTAGCATTGAAGCATGCATCGCAACACAAGCAAAGTACCACAATAAGATGCAGAATATGGAGGACATATATGCATAATCAAAGATGACATTTTCCATAGAAAAGATGACAAAAAATGCATGGAGATGATAGATAGATGCATGGACGTACTTAGGATGAGCATGTTTAAAAAGAGTTTGCTAAAAAGATATTTTTATTTCATGGAGCCTATCAAGCTTCTAGGAAATGCATGATCATACTTATGTCATGTTAAGATGCTTATTTTAAACATGAGATGAAAACATGAATATGGAAGGAACATGGCAAGGAGTACATGGACAAAGGCTGTTATGGTGATGAAAATGCAAAGAAGCATGCTTAGTTAACCAAACAACATGAAGGCACCAAGAAAAACATCAAGATCTTAAATTACCACAACCAAAGCCATAAAAAATGCATGAGAGCCTTAAGGTGGTCATAAAAGCATAAAAGGGGTTTACTAAGAGGGTGTTAATGACAAAACAGAAAATATAAAGATCAAAGTAGAGGGTATATACCAAAAACTTAAACTTCACTTTTTCTCGGAGCAGTGGCTGTAGGCTCAAATTCTTCCTTCTCCTTGCTATTATTTAGCAAGAAAAGGATGAAAGGAAGTGGCTTTTTGGTGGAATGGTTGATGGTGAGGCTTTTTAAGGATTAAAATATATGTGAAGTTGGGTTCTTAAAGGTTTTCTAGTGGTGGTTTGGGGTAGCTACAAGAATGGAGTATGGAAGTAAATGAAATAGTGTTTTTGGAAGTGGTTTTGGGGCTGAGAATGGCTGGAAAATTTTTAAGAATGGCTCTGGGGTGAAAAGTTTTCTGGGATTGCTAGAGAGTTTTTTTGATAGCTGGGAGCCCCCAATTTTTTCTAAGGTAGCTAGTTCTCTTTATCTTTTTGCTCAGCAAATGGGTTTAGGAGACAAACTAAGGGCATTCTTGGGTTTTCTTCTCTGCAGAAGGAGACATCTAGGTAACATGCTAAGTTTGCACCCTTACTGCTATTGGTTTTGCCATGCTGAGAAAGAAATCAAAAAGGCTGCAACAGCCTCACAACTACTGATATGCCTGCCACCCTCTCACCACCATATCTCTTGTGAAAGTGACCTTTGGCATTGGTTGCTTGGGCCCTAAACTTGTTTAAATTTGGTCATTGGCCCAAAGTCAAGGTTTGTAATGCTTTATGATGGTTTGTTAGTGCTATAAACATGTTTGAATCAGATTTTTGAAGGTTGGAAAATGGTTGGAGCAAGGTAAAATGCCTTACTATATCGATACAAAATATTTTGTATCGATACGCAAGGCAATTTTTGTTCTGAGTATCGATACAATGAGGTGTGCATCGATACTAATAAAAAAGTTATTTCCAGTCTCGAGACTTTAGAGCCCTATATCAATACTCCATGGACTTGTATCGATACTCATGCTTGTGTATCAATAAATTTTGCCAAAAATCACAACTTTAGCTACTACCAAGACTTGTATCGATATAATCATGCTAGGTTTCGATACCAAACCCTCATGTATTGATACTACACATGGAAATTCAAAATTTGGTAATGTGAAAGCCTCGTGACAATGTTTAAGCACCTATATGACCCACACATACCTTAGGTTCCTCTAGTTATCTTATCATGGTCATAAAGAGATGAAAATTAGTTTGCGTACTCACCTGAACGACTCCAATGACACCCTAAAAATAACCTTTGATACCTTGTTTTTGTATTTTTCTTTAAGGTGGTCCATAGGTATTTTAGTCTTTCCTTAAAAAAAATTTGTCCTCTAGCTTTATTTTTATTTTTTTTGATTTTATCATTTTTTACCTAACTCCTAAGATACCAAAAACTGGTTCAGACAAAATGAGGTGTCTACACCAAGTCTTATAGGGTTACTAGGATACTTTCATGTCAAAGGCGCATATTAAGGATAGGTTTACCCTTTTATAATATTATCGAGTTCTTTAGGGTTATCAGGATACTTCACATCGAAGGTATACTTTAGGGACATTTTAGTAATTCACCTTAAAGCCAAGCTCTTTAAAGTGACTAGGATACTTTCATGTCAAAGGCGCATTTTAGAGGATATTTTGGTCTTTCCAATCGAACCCGAATCCTTGGAGCGTAGTTTTGTAGTTTTCATCGAAACTAGGCCCAGAGATAAGCTTTTATTATTTTGATATAACTGGAATTTTTAAAAGTAAGGCAATATCTTTGAGTTAAAGTAATACATGGAATATCTTTCAACATATGGAAAGTGGTTTCACGAATTATTTTAATAATGAGATATCCTTTTTTTAACAAGTAAAATTAGGATTTTTTAGATTTTATAAAAATAAAACCTTTTGTATTCTTTCAATCCTCTAGTGAGGTGCAGATGATATTTTAATTTTTTTAAAAATATTAAAATCTCAATTTTCTTAAACAAAATAATAAATTTAGTTTAGGAAACTTTGAAATATGGGAATTGCAATTGAATACTGAATACTAAAACTAAATAAAAATTAAATTTTAATTTAACACATAATTCAGAGGTGCTGATTTTTAGGCATCATAAGAGGGATCGATCTTTACTCATGATTGTGATCGACTCTTGAACCTTTTGATGTGATCTTTCGTATGAGCATAGACCTCAAAATTCATTTTTAAAGGTTTTATAACCTTCAAAATACGAACTCCGACAGGTGACCAATCTTACTTAGCCAAAATAAATTGGTGGTGACTCTAAGATAAATTATTTTTTGTGATGACTATTTAGGGTTGAGTCGAGTAAGCAATTCATTTCGATGACTCAATCCCTAAATGCAAAAAAATAATGATATTTATAGGAACGAGAGATTCACAGACCTTTTAAGTTCGGCGGGTTAGGGTTTGCGTCCCTGCCACGTTGTGACAGCTAGGTGACTCCACTAGGGACAAGTTAGAGAGTTAAGCCAAAAATTGATTATGTGTTATCTAAAATTTTGATTAATTCAGTTTCAACTGGTATTTAACTTTAATTCCCTGTATGTTTAAAACAAATTTTTTTTAATTTTTTAATTTATATAAAACTTTGGTATATATTGTTCATATTTTTCACCAACCTTTTTTTATTAGTCTGTCTATTTTTATATGTTTTATAGGGAATTTAGGATAAAAGGTTTTATTATTTTTGAAATTGTAGAGTCATAAAATATTTGTTTGTTCCCTTGCACACACTGTATGCATGCATGCATGCCATTAAACTCTCCTTTAGGCCGATGGAGGGAGTATAGGTTACCCAAAATTTTAAAATAAGGTGAAGCATTTTTGCCTTCTGAGGTGTTAGCCTTTGTCTGGGCCTATAAGAAACCTACCGGTGCAAATTCCTATGATTGCCCAAGGTGTTTAGCCTCTTGCAGCCATGGAAGATATGTAAACCCCTGATAGGTAAGGTTTGGGGCGTTGGTAGTTCCTTCTTCATTCAAGGAACAATTCGAGAACCTATGTAGATACCTAACTCAAACTTCATATAATGAACCATAAGGGCTTTACCTAGCTAGAGCAATACTCGATTCTAGAGATTACTAAATTAGGTACACATGGGGAACATTTCCAACCTTTTACTCTTATAATTTGATGTTATTGATAATAGTAAGTGTACACCGCATTGCCATGATAAATTTTATTTATTTTTCTTCTTCACCTCAATTTGTATTCCTTAGCAAATTTTTTTAAGGCAATTTTTGGTATTTGATATGTTATTCTTAATTAAAATTTTTGTGACAAAAATGGATTTCTTGTATTCTTTCTTAGGTTAAAAAACATGAACCTACCTTTTTAATAAATATATAAGGTAAAATGAAAAAAAGTCAAAAAAAAATAAAAACAAAGAGAAAAAGAAAAAGAAGAAAAATAAAAGAAAAAACCAAAATCAAAATTAGATTATCAAATTTTTAAGGCCTTCAGGTCTCCTAAAGAAAAAGAGAAGATAGTGTTAGGATTTCTCCTTTTCAATTCTTGGCATGACTTTCATATCCTATTAAGACTTGTGACTTTATTCAAGCATTTTCACACCTACAAGGTTTACATATTCATTTGTTTGTATACTCATGCATTCATAATTTCCACAAGTTTTTATATCCATTCCATCTATTGCATTTAAAGGGCTAAGACATGGGTGACAATTTAAAGGCAAGGATCCTGTAGGATTCTTAAGAAATTCTTCAATTTTTTTCAGAATTAGATGATTATGCATCCACTTCCCATATTCTGTGAATAGCCAAGACATTAAGGAATATCTAGAAAGGCATTTAAGGAGTCGATCTGATTCTATCTCCATTTGTTCCATTTAAAGAAATGAAGGATCCCAAAGAATTGATATTTCTTTGATTGATCAATGCATGATATTCTGAATTGTCATTACTAATGGAATCGAAACGATCTCTGGATTGATTAAAAGATCCTTTCAACTAGCTAGAATTGATCCCTATTTACCAACCATATGTTGTCTAGCCATATCTAATTCTTTCTCGATATGTTCATCAAAAAATCTGATTCGTATGAATTCTTTAAGTCCATCTAAGAAGAATTCTGACATGAATTTCATGGAATGAAAAGACAACTTAACAAACTATTTGAGAGTAACTAATAGTGTTCTTGAAATGGACTATGCAAAAGTAATGCAATCATCTATAATAGGTCGATTGGGTATGACCTTGACAAGTCAGCTGAAAGTGGAAAGAACTATCGGGGAAGTCAAACAAGATGTACAAGAAATAAAAAAAGAGCTTTCAGAGTTGATGGAAAGGATAGAGGACCAAGATTAATACAGAATGGATTACCCTTGAGAGTTATTGTCACCGTTGCCCTTAATCTACCTTACGCACTAGACAACTCAAAGACTAAATCAAGCATCTTGCTAGGGGAAGATTTTGATTTATGGCCTATTCAGATAACTTAAAAGAATATGTGTAATCTCTTTTCATTGCAACCCAAACCAAACCTTCATCAATATTTGATCAATTGCCAACCATCCTCAAGCTTTAGTACGAGTAGGAAATCATAGGGAAATTAGAAAAAAAATTGATTTGATTCAATCCCACCAACTTATAAGGATATGTACCCTCGTTTGCTCCAAGATTCATTAGTTGCACCTATTTATATTAAATCCCATACAAAAAAGGTATGATCCTTAAGCCCATTGTAAGTATCATGTTGGAGCATGGGGGCACTCTATTAAGGTTTTGCTCAATTTAAAAATAATATGGAAAGCCTTGTGGAAGCTAGAGCATTAAGGTTCAAAATAGGAACTAGATCGAAAAGAAGTCACTACCTAATTATTTCCAAACCATTTACCCTAAGTGGGTGGAAAATAATCAAGATCAGAATCAAGTTGATCCGATTCCCATAACCTTACTAAACTGCTACCATAACTTATTCAAAACTGTTTTTTTAGTGCCCTTGCAAATGGAACCACTTAAACCTCCATACCTAAGTGATTATAATCTAATGAATAGTGAGACAATTACTTTGGCCATTGAGGTCACTTAACAAAAGACTGCCCTTAGTTGAAGTACAAAGTTAAAGATTTCATCCAATTAAGAATGTTAAGTTTCGGAGGGAAGAAGCCCAGTTCTGATGGAAATTTGATTACTAAACTTGAAAATGGTGGAAGATAATTTTTTTGTAAAAAATTACTGCGAGTAGTAATGAAATGCTCACAAAAACAATCTTTTGGCTACTTGGTAGGTGTTGCCAATATAGGGTTCAAAAAGAATGATTAGGGCTTGTTAGGATTCCCTAGAAGCATTAACACAACTAAGAAAATGAAATGTCTATACAAAAACTATTCTTTTGTTACTTTTTCTTTTTAAATCCTATAAATGGGGTTTTGCAAACCAATAATGGATGAATGAAGTAAAGAGTTGTGGTTGATGAAACAATAATGTTGAATCATGATTCAAATTCCTTAAATTCTTACATCTACAATAATCTCCATGTCTGAAACTTAGTTAGTTGCTCGGCATCTAATTCATTTTTGCAAATATTGCCCTATTCATTTATTCATCTATTTATTCATTCGTTCATTCATTCATTCATTCATGCATATATCCATTTTTCCATTCATTTACATCTGTAAAAAGATGATGATAAAGATTGACGTTGACAAGGCACATACATATTCATGCGAATTAATAAAAGTTTTTTTTTCTATTTTAAAGGTGGAATAACACTGGATCACCATGTGGAAGATACCACTCGACATGATAGGTTAGAATAAGTCCAAAACAAGGAAGGGAAATAAAAACCCGAAGTACTCTAAACTATTCAAGGAAATAAAAAAGGAAAAGACTTTTGAAGGAAAGGTCTGAGCAAAAGCAAAGCCTTGAGCAAGGAAATTTGCAATCAATTATGTATCACAAGGTGAGCCTTTTAAGCCTCATTAGAATTTCTAAGTCAAAAATTTCCATACAAAGGCCTGCCCAAAATATCACAAAGTCTAGAGATGGGACAAGGGTTTAACCAATTAGAAGAAAAGATTCAAGCTGTTAAAAGTAAAAAAAGATTTGAAGATATAAGAGAATTTCTACTAGTGCTAGATATAATTATACTGCCAAAGTTTAAAATTCTAAAGTTTAAAAAATATGCTAGATTCATATGCCTTAAGGCATATTTGATGACATATTACCACAAAATGGTTGGGCATATCGGAGATGAGAAGTTACTCATCCAAAATTTTCTCGAAAGGTAGACTGGTGCAGCGTTGGAATGATACTCCCAGTTAAAAAGAGGCCATGTGTGCACATGGAGGGAATTGGCTTAAGTATTTTTACATCAATATAAGCACAGGCTGGAAACAACCCTAAATAAAAAAACTATCCAAAATATGACAAAATCCTTATGAAAGCTACAGAGATAAGCCTATAGATGGAAAGACATAGACTTGCACATCTAATTACCCCTCACTAATAGGGAAATGCACACATATTTCGTAGATACTCTACCTTTTTCGTAAAATGCTTTCTTTGAGTTTGCAAACATTTTGTTTGTTTTTGAAAGGATTAAACATGACGTAAAAACTGAAAGGATCATAGATGCCAGTTAAGTGGCACATGTGGGATTAGAAAGTGATCTTGTCAATAAATGCCAACAGGACACAGTCGATGGAAAGCCACAACCATAGAATATTGAGAATGTGAGGAAATCCATTTGGACTATGTCCTTAACCCTAACCTTTTATCAATCAACGTCCTTAATAGGTTCATTGTTGTATCCTACAGCCCTTTACGTAAATTTTTTCAACCTACAGTTTTAAAAGACATAGAGACCCAGGAAATAGTTCAGGCAATTCTTAGAAGTAGAAAAGGAAGATGATAAAGATGTATTATGCTCTATCGATTTCCTACACTGAGTTCATTTGTTTACTTGTTCAGAGTCAGAGATCTTTGCTATCCCAACAAAGCTTAGAAGACCTTTTTGTTTAGAATGATACAATCTAAATGTCAGATATAAGTATAAAAAAGGGTAGAAGGTTTTTCCATGAAAAACTACAATGCATTAAAGAGCAAAGTACAGGCCCTCAAAGATGCCAACTTGGTAAGATTCCAAGATTTAATGGATGCTTATTAAGGACGATTGGCCAAAGGGTCATCAACCTTACCATCAACCTTATGGTATTATGCCAATTAGGGGCAGTTTCTATCTTGAATTTAAAACTCTGTACCTTTCTTATTAAAAACTGTGAATTTTGGTTTAAAGTGCATGAAATTTAATTTATAAGCATTGTGCATTCTATCATAGCCCATGAACTTTGACTAATGATTTTTAGTATCTAGGATAATGATAACTTTAAAAAAGGGAGGCTTTGATTCGGTAGGTCATCACCATTAGATTAGACTTTTTCAAAAGGATCCTTCACCTTTATTTATATAGTTGTCTAAGACTTTCAACTTTAGACATTTTGCACCTAAACATTCCTTTTTGGATTCCTCGAGGGTAAAACATACAAGTTATGCTCCTAAAAGATTTAAATGCCAATCATTCGACATGTGTTAAAGTAATGGTGATCTTCCAAGGTTTCCCAAATTCACTTGGACAACCTTTTAACCATAATTCCAAGATAATTCTTCAAACCCTTCATTTAGGAAAAATAAGAATAAACATGAGTGGAAAACACTTTTTCCATTGGGATAGAACCTTATTCAATCTAATGCATGATAAATAAGATGAGAGATTTGAGGTGTTTCCCTATGTCAATTTAATTTCTTTGTTAACAGCCCAACCAAAACCAAGATTTATTGGTAGCTATGGAGTCAATAATGTCGAGGGGCATATATTAAACAAAAATGTGAAAAAAAAGAAAAAAAGGGAAAAAGAAAAAGAAAAAAAATTTCAAGAAGAAAAAATAAGTGCAACATCATGTTATTAAGGTACTCAAAATGATGTCTAAAAAGAAAACTATCCTTTTTCCTAGAGAAATGCTCATCAATTTAAGTTGTTTTGTTTGAAATAAAAAATGATTATTTTTCTCTATCCTTTCACAAAAAAAAATTATTCCTTTTGTAGTCCTCTTTAAGCTTGATGAATTATTCTTTCTGAAAACCTTAATCAAGGATCACCCTCCACACTAGAACCAAGGTAAAGCGGAGCATTAAGATCAGAAGAAGCAAATCATATCTTGAAATTATAAGAAAAATAAGCATATCGTCCCAAGGGAAACTTTGAAGATTAATCAAAGTTTAAATCTCAAGTTCCTAATGAAGAATGGAGAGAACAAGATAAAAAAATAAAGAAAAGCAAATAAAAATGGAAAGCGAAAAAAGATGAAAAAACAAAGATGTATTTTTGTCTTAAAAGACCTGTCAGATGGGAATCCTTCTGAAAAGAAATGATCCTTGATTTAATTACTCTTAAATACTTTATTTGGGCCTATTTATCCTTTTTTCTACACCGTTAAACTATAGCCTACATTATATACCATCCAATGACCATTTTGATCACACATAGCTATTTGAGTTGTCAAGTCATTCAAGGGAAGGCCTTAGAAAACTTTACTTTTGAATAAGTTTTAAGTTTTTAAAAGCATGATAGCGCAATTAATCAGAAAAGGAATAAAAAAGGAAAATGAATGAAGTTTTAGGGTGAAAACCCAAATAAGGCAGCCTAGAACAAACTCAAAAATTTTGGAATTGCTCCCAAATCGACAAAGATAGGCACCAAAGGTAATGAATTCTCCAATATTAATCCAAAAACAGCCTAAATCTCTGAAAATTTCCCGTTATCAACAAAAAATTGAGTCCAATGTCTAAATATTAATTCCTTTCAAGATAACCATTCATAGTCTTCATGCCTTACTTTAGAAACTAATGCTTACAAAGGCCTTCCAAATTAATCCTTTGATACTTAATATCTACTAGCTTATTTTAATACCTATCAAGCCATTGCATTTGAAGATTAAAGAATGTTGTAACTTGACTATTTTCCTTTTAAGGAATTCATGTAATAATAACATCCATTTAAACTTGGTTATAATAGACCTCAACGTTCTTGTATAAATTTTTTCAAATATAGTGCTAATAGTCTAGCCTATTTGTGCCTCTAAATTAATTTCCTTATCTTATTCAAAGATATCCCAAACAGTGATCATTTATCGCGACCAAGGCTTAACATTGCATGGTGAAAATGACATATACATTACCCTTGATATTGGAATCATAATTAGAGCCATTCTGGAATTTTCGCAAATTTGGATCAAGTAAATTCCTAAAATGAGAAAGTGATCTCTTTTAGTAAATATTGAAAATTAGATAAACTATGATATTTCTTATGATTTTAATGAGAGTGTGTAAATATGCCTTGAGCAATGAAATGCCAATATTTATCTAACAACATAAAGTTGTATCCTTAAATTGATAAATATTAATTCAATATTTGGTAACCTTTCAAGAAAAAACAAAGAATTCTTAGATTCTTAAAGTCAAGATCAAAAAAATATTTTATAGGGCAAACATAATATCGCTTTTTAAAGATTTGAACTTTTAACAATGAGACAACTTCAAGAAAAAAGAGAAATTAGCAACAAGAAAGCTCAATTGATGGGGCCTTGTGGCATATGAGAAAATTAATCCTTATGATATTCATGTGGCACAAAATATTGTACTCATTTGAAATGATATCACATATTCATATCTGCATTTGCATGATTTTAGGAAGCATTTGCATCATGTATAAATCTTGGCATTCGCATAACAAAGCATTTGCATTCTTCAGATTCCCATAAAAGACATTTACAAGTTTCAAAATAAGAAAGCCTAAAAGTAGTTGATGGTTTCATCCTAGTTGAAATTGGAACCAATATGAGAAAACCCAAGATTTGCTGACAGTTTCATCCTAGTTGAAATTGGTTTCAAAATAAGAAAGCCCAAGAGTAGCTAATGATTTCATCCCAGTTGAAATAGGCTCCAAAATGTGAAAGCACAAGAATAGCTAATAGTTTTGTCCCGGTAGAAATTGGCACTAAAAAAATATAAGCCTAAAATAGCTAGCCACATTTTAAGCCTAGTGAAGTTAGTCCACCAATCATTTTGACTATCATGGTCTTGCCCTAATCAACTCTTTCGACTTAGGTTTTATCTTGGTCACTTTTATTGACTATCATGGTTTCACCCAAGTCAAATCTTTCAACTTAGGTTTTACCTGGTCATTTTCATTGACTATCATAGTTTTGCCCTAGTTAATCTCTTTAAACTTAGGTTTCACACTAGTCAAATCATTCGACTTAGGTTTTGCCTTAGTCACATCCATTGCCTACATGATTTCACCCTAGTCAACTCTTTTGGCTTCGATTTTGCCTTAGTTAGATCTTTCGAGTTAAAGCTTCACCTTTGGCTATCTTTTTCTCAATTTTGAATCTCCTATTAAAACTTTTTTTTTAATGCACATTCATTTAATTTTATTTTTCAAGACTTTGTGGCTCGAATGAAAGGTTATCTATGGTCTTTGCCCTATTTCTGCAAAGAAAGGCAACTATAGAGACCTAATTTCATCAGAGCCTTTTTCGCTAACAGTTTAAAATATTTGAAACTAAGAACCTAATGGCCACCTTGGTGGGGGTCGACTTTCTCTAGGTGGACTGGGCATTTTCAAGACCTATTTAGTCATGCCTAAACGGCTACACATGTTTGTGACAAAAAATGTGTAGTTTCATTTGTCATAGAAAACAAATCTCAGATAAAAAATGAATATTGAAAAAATTAGTTTTTAAATGCCATTTTGTCAAATTTTGAAATTTAATTTTAGATATGATATCACAGTCAAATTTCTCATTTTTAAGGATTTTTCAAATTTTTTTGTGAAAATATGTAAGTCAACTGTCTTATATTTTTACTGACACTCATATAGTATTTACGTCGATATTCATTCTAAAAGTCTAAAATGTTCAAGAAAAATCCTTATTGGCATTTTATACCACAAGGTATTATATTGTCAAATGTAATACTTAATTTCAATTTTTTCACAATACCATGAGTGTCTTACTCGTAAAAGTTTTCGATAAAACTTACTTCAGATTTTAGGTTTTTTAAATGTTTTGACTAATGCATTAAATTTCTTTTTGGGGCCCTCATATTTTAGAGTCTCCTTGCTTTCGGATATATATTTTTCAAATTTTCATAAAAGGTCTTTTTAATTGATTTCCTTCACTAGGAATTTTTCTATGAAAATTTTTATTTATTTGAGTTTTCATATATAAAATATTTTCTCATTTTATTTATTTATTTTTTATGGGCCAAGGAAAATTTTCTATTTAATGGGCTTAATTTTTTTTTAAATTTAGATAATGGGCCCTAAAACTCATATATTTTTCAACAAGCCCAACAAGCTTACGAGGCCCATTATATTTTCCTACAAGCCTAATAAGCTTATTTTATATCCTACAACAAGCCCAACAAAGCCTACTAGCTTTTCTTCTCTCTAAAATTTTTGTTTATTCTTTTGGATCACAATTTTATATGGATATTTAATTGGACCTCCCATTTGATAAGTTCTTAATTGAATTTATGATGTGAAACTTTATTTCTTGAATGCATAACATTTAATTTCTTACATTGTAATTCTTCCAATTTATTTTTTCATATAATTTTTTATTAAGATTTTTTTCATAATTATGATTTTATTTATTTTTTTCATTTTCAAAAATGTGTTTATATTTATTCTAATTTTAGAATTTGATAATTTAGTTGCATAAGAATAGGTTTGGTTGGAATTGAATTTTTCCCTAACTAATTTTGTTTGATCCTAACTATTCTATTAGTTAAGTTTATCTTAATCATCATGAAACCTATGGGATTAGATTATGACTTATGCATGATATTATGACCAAAAGACGAAAAACATTAATTGATCCTTATCTAACCAAAAAATTAATAAAAAAAAGATAAAATTAAAAAATAATAAACAAGAAAAAGGGAGAAATTCGATCAAGGAGATTTTTTTCCTCCCTTAGCTAGATCCTTCCCCTTACAAATAAAGGGAGGATTTTTTTAAAGCTAATGCTTTGATAGCGAAAATTGGCTATTTATCAAGTTTTCCAGCTTTAAAGGTAGTTTTAATTAAAAAGATTTTGATTTTGCTCATCTTTTCAATTTCTCGTTCATAATCTTTCCATTTTGTGAGCTTAAATCATGGTTGTGCTTATGGTTTCATGAAGCCATGTTTAAAGGCCGAGTATGGAAGCTATGAACAATTTCATGTATTTAGTTGTTTTTGTGGTATTTTTTACAATAGCTTAATTTTCATTAAGAAAATATATTTTTGTGGATATGTTATTTACCTTATCTTGTAAATATGTTCATGATTATTCTATTTTCCTTGGTATTTTTAAGTAAATTTTTTATAAAGTATGTTCATGTGCCTATATTTCATGATTTCATGCATGTTGGTGATGATTTAAGCTTGGTAAAAATTAGGATATATTTTTATGTTGTTATTCATGATTTCATGATTATTCTTCTTGGTTGTTGTTAATGAAGGCCAAATATGGTGATGGCCTTTGGATAAATTTTCATTCTTGTTTTAATGATCCTTAGGATAATTTTGTGATGGTTAGAAGTTGTAGGGCCAAAACAATAACTTTCCCAATTTTTTAAGGCCTTAGATGTGCATTTCCAAGCTTGGTCATGCCTTATAGGAATAACTTGGCAAACTTTTGATATTTTTTAGGGCCATATATGATTATGGAAACTATAGGGATCAAATTGTAAAATTATAAAATTGTAAAAATTTTTCCAAAGCCATCCAAGCTTGGCCAAATGCTTTGTGGAACCTTTGGGGGTGTTTTCATGCTTTTTTTAATGTGTTTAAATGCATATCATACATTCCTAGCCTTTTAGATGTCTTTTTGAAATTTTATAAAGTTTAGGGGTCTTTTTGTAAAATTTGAAAAAATTTGTTCCAAGGCCAAAGGTGCTTAGCCGAATGGTTCTAGTGATTTTTGGTAAATTTTCCATGTTAATTTTGATGTGTTTCGTATTTGTTTGCAATTTTAAGTCATATAGGGACTTAAGTGAAAAATTAGAAAATTTGAAGTCCATTTAGTAAATCCTTGTATTTTATGGTTAAATGAGTCATTTCAATATCAAATCACCCATTTAGGGCATTTTTGGACATCTTAGGAGAATTTCTAGCATTTTTAGCCATATTAGGGCCAAAATGCAACGTTGGGAAATTTAGAAACCTATTAGCATTTTGCATTTTAGGTTAATTTGATGTCTAAGGTACCCGTTTAGGGTATAATTGTCATATCATGATGTTTTCAAGTCTTTTAAGGTTATTAGGACACTTTCATGTTAAAGGTAGGCCGTAGGAAGATTTTAGTAATTTACCTTAGAACCGAGTCTTATACGGTCACTGAGATACTTTCATGCCAAAAGTGCACTTTAAAGGATATTTTGGTTTTTTTGACCAAACTCGAGTCCTTAGATTCTACGATGAAACTAGGTCCTAGGATAGGCTTTTACTATTATGATAAAAATAGAATTTTTAAAAGGAAGGCAATGTCTCAGAGTTAAGTAATACGTGAAAGGTCTTCCAGCTTGTAGAAGGGTTTTACAAATTATTTTAATAACGAGGTGTTGTTTTAACAAGTAAAATTGTAATTTTTGAATTTTGTAGAAATATTGCTTTAATACTCCTATGATCCTTTAGTGAAGTGCATATGATATTTTAATTTTTTTTTAAATTATTAAAAACATGATTTCTCAAACAGAATAAATTTAGTTTAAAAAATTTTGAAATATGGCGATTACAATTGAACACTGGATATTGAAACCAAATAAAAATTGACTTATAGGTTAACATGTAATTAAAGCCAATTTTTAGATATCATGAAAGGAATTAATCTTTATTCGTGATTGTAACAGACTCCCAAACCTTTTTACATGATCTTTGGTATAAGCATCAACCTCGAAGTTTACTTTTAAGAGTCTTATGAAACTCGAAACACAAACTCTAATAGGTGACCAATTTCACCTAGTCAAAATATATTAGTGGTAACTCTAAGAAAATGGTGGTTTCGTAATGATTACTTAAGGTTAACTGAATAAGCAATTCATCTCAATAACTCGACCCCAAAATATAAAAAAATAATGATATATATAGGAACGATGGATTCATCCGCCTTTTAAGTCTGACGGGTAAGGCTTCACGTCTTGACCACATTGTAACATTTGGAAATCTAGATTTTTTGTCTAATTAAGACACTAATTAGTAAGATTGTCTTGTTAGAATAAATGTCTGAGTTAAGACATAAGTGCAAAGATGGATAAACATTAGTTTTAGTTGAAATATGGATTTTAGCTAGACTTGGGTTTTGTTTGAGAATCAAATTTTCTACTCATTAATTTATTGTCTCTTGGAATATTATTGTAATATTACTTATTTGATAATTAATATTAAATAATATAAAAATTAAGTTAAAAATACTTTTAACTAAATTAAGAATTTTATAGTGACAAAATACATAGAGATAAATGTATACTAGCTAATTTACATTTCCAATTTATTTATTTAATTTTTATAATTATTTGATAATTATATTTATTTTATAAACATTGTTGATTTATTTAGATAAATAAAGAATTGAATTTATTAGATTAAATTCATAGAAACACAAATCTAGCCCAAAACCCTATATTGTGCCAAATCCATGCTTGTGGCCGAGGCTTGTTTGGTCGATTCCTTTGGCCCACTTATGTTGGATATTTCGGCCTGTAGAGATCTTATTTTGTCCGGGCTAATTTTTAGCAATCTGGAACATTAACGTAAGAGGGGGCGACGGTTGTCACCCGACGAAAAAGTATTTTGAGGAGGTCAAGAAGGCCTAGGGATCATATCAAAGGTAAATGCAAAGATGTTGCATCAAATGACATAGTTCAAGGTGTTCGGGATAAAAGATATGAGAAAATTCACAAATTTACTTGAATGTACCAATACATGGTTCTCATATATCAATACAATGCTCCAACATGCCAAAATTTTGAAATGTCCTCATTTGTATCTATACAACATGTAGATGTATCGATACATAAGCCTCTGTATCCATGCAGGACCTCATGTATCGACACTAGGCCATGCTAGGACCAAAACATGGATTCTGTAAAGAAATATATCAATACATATCAACATGTATCGATACAGTGGTTTATAGTATCGATGCAATGGTTCATAGTATCGATATAATGATCATTGTATCGATATAATGATCATTGTATCGATACAATGTTCATTGTATTGATACCATCAAGGTTTTTGGACCAAATGTATCGATATATTATGCAATGTATCGATACATGTAGGCCATTTTCACGGTCCGAGCATTTTTAACTCGTCCACCATTAATCCAAAACTCAATTTTAACTTTTTTTTGGCATCAAGAAAGATCAAAACCCGTATCGAATTATGAATTTGGACTTTTGAATTAATCAAAACATTTTTTTGAAGTCTAAATTAGATCAATCAGGGTCAATATCACATGATCACCTTACTCCCTAGTTTGTTGGCCAATATCACCATTAGCCACCCTATTTGCTGGAAAATCATTTTAGCATTTAAACCAACCATCCTATGCCCACCACATTGGCATCAAGTTGCTCCCTACAGCCACCATGCTGAGATCACTTTGTTCCCCTTGAGAAATGGCCAAAAACACCTCCAATTTGGCTCCAAAATGCTGGTATAGAGGGACCACTTCTATCTTAGCTAAAAAAGGATTTTAGCTTGTTTCAGCTTCCGAAAACACATTCACACATCAAAAAAACAAAATCCCATAGCTCTTCACCCACCAGCCAAAAACAACCCTAAAACACTCACTCTCAACCACTACACATTCTAAAAATCACCCTCATCCATACCAAAACCAAAACCTCATTGTTTCTCTCTTTTTCTTGCTTATTTAC
>JBBYHM010239510.1:0-30175 GCA_038381775.1 Adansonia rubrostipa | reverse complement strand
AAAAAAAAAAGATAAAAGTGATTAATAAAATGATGGATATGAAACAAAATACAAAAAAAAGATATGTTAAAGAAGAACCCAAACCCGAACCCGAACCTAACCCAATCCGAACCTGAAATGATCCAAACCCGAATCAGCTCGAACCTGAAAAAATTCAAACCCGAAATGACCCGTCCCGAACTCGCCCGAACCCGCCCAATTGCCACCTCTAGTCTTGAGGTCACACTATTCATACGAGGCTTTAGGTCTGCCTCTGCTTCTCACTCTTACAACTAATTACGTAGGAGAATATCTTATTTATTAATTATTTATAAAGTTTTTGATTGAGTTTATTATTACATTTCAAATAATATAAATTTAATTAACAATAAAACAAAGTGATAAACTCAAAATAAAAATAAATATAATTATCTCTTTCAATATTTTATATAAAATAATTTTTTATAAAAATTTTACCATTTTTTTTTGAAAAGCCTATTATTTTTCTAAAAAAATTAACCACTCCAAAAACTACTCATTTTTTTACATTTAATTTTGTTTTAAACAAAACTTTTTTTTTCGAAATATTTTTCACTTACATGTAAGTGGGCGTAATTCCAGTTGATTATGAATAAGTTAATTGAGTTTGATGTCGTTAACTCATAGTTTTTTTAATATTATGTGGCGTTTTTTTTTAAATGTGTAAATATAAAGAGGTTTTTTTTTTTTTTGTGTGTAGGAGTGGACAATTTTCTTGAAAGTATTCATTTTCATTAAAAATTATAAAAACAAAATGATGATTTTATATTTACAATGGATATTTTATGATAATTTTACCAATTAAGTTGAAATCACTTTAAGTTGTACACCAAACTCAGTCAAGAATGTTACTAATAGTATAAATTTGAGTAATTTACTTCTTAAGTTATTAAACTTAACATTAACTTTTAAGTAGGTTATATAATTTTAATTTCATCAAATTACATTACTAAACTTTGATTATTAATAAATTTGGTCACTTACGCTAATTTAATTAAGTAATTTTGAACATAAAACTGACTCAATATGCATACATGAATTATTTTTATATCTCATCAAGATAACGTTTGGAAAACATACATTATGTATACATGTTGAGTCAATTTTTTCTTCAGGATTACGTAACGGCATTAGCATAAGTAACTTAATTTATTAATAATAGAAGTCTAATGATGTAATTTGATGAAAGTAAAGGTTTGTAACTTACATGAAGGTTGATACTAAGTTCAACAACCTAAAATGTAATTATCTCGTACAAATTTAGAAAACTACAAAAAAATAAATAAATTATAATAATTATATAATAAAGATATTCATTTTTTTAGTTACATATATAGTTACCTATATTTTCTTAAATAATTATCATTTTTCATAAAAAAAGGAACCTATAAATAATGTTTTCTTATCTTTCAAAAAATTTTTACTCCACCCCAACGTGGATGTATAAATTTACAATCAAAGAGAGAAAGTAATAGCATTGAATAAAAAATCAGACCGAGTCAACTATTTCGACCAGTTGATTCAAAAATCAATATCCTATTTAGTCTAGTGTAATCAAGAATCAATGTCTTGTTCTATTTGATAACTATATAAGAACCGAATAATAGTCAAATCAATCAAAAGCCAGATTTATAGATATATTTCTTAAATTTTACTTATAATTAATAAAATTTGAGCATTTAACCTCTTAGTTTTATATTAAAGGTTGTATCATTAAGCTAAATACTTTTTCTTTAATTATCAACTACATTTAATATATTTATTTTACATTAAATTAATGTTTAAACATTAAAATATAGATATATCAAATGAGCAATTCAATTGGTTAACTAAAAATAAAAAATTTGACCAATTCGACATCTTTATCCAAATTTTTAACACCAGGTAAAAAAAAAAATTAAGGAAGCTATCTTGTCCTGTATAATGGAGCATGGAAACTATATATATGGAGCATGGAAACTATATATGAATGCTCTTTTATTAAAATATTATTAAATTTTTTTATTTATGGTTTTAAATCATTTTTAATTTATTTATCGAAATAAGCTTATTTTGGAATAGTGTTGAGAAATTGGCACATGATGTTCCGATTTCCTAATAGAAATCCTTTTTTTACATGTTGGGAAATTAGCACTTTAAATGAACCTGATTTCTAGATTTCTCACATCAAATGAATCCAATTTCCAGATTTATTGGGCAAATAATATTCCACCAATGATGCATAAAATTCATTCTCTAGTAGCACATTCTAGTTGTTATTCAATTGCATGTTCAGGGATATTAAGGAACGTTTCTGTCAGCCAAGTTATTTTGATAGTTGAGGCCTAAACAAAGCCTTCCAGTGTAGAAAGCTTCCCTTATTACTTTCTTGCCGTCAATTGGTTAGACCCAATTGAAGTGTAATATCCTCTAGGGTGATTGTGCATTCATTGCATAGAAAATGAAACGTGTGCATTTCAAGCGTCCATCGTTCAACCAATGCATATATTAGTCCTTGCTAATATTGACATCAATTTACTAAGACCACATGGTAAAATCTAGCTTTTATTAAATAGCTTTTACTTAACAGGTTCGGTGGTTTAAAAGAAACTTTCTACGAGTGTTTTTCCAACTAAGTATTATGTTCAAAAAGTCATTAATTCATTAGTTGTAAAATTTATAATTCATAATGTTTAAATATATGATAATACCCATGACGATATATGATACTCTTATAATCTCAACAATAATGATAATGATGAAGCCATTGAATTGATTAAAATTTTCCTACAACAAAAATTTTCATTTAGATTCATCGTTACCTAATCTTAAAACAAAAATTAAACTAAATTTTCACAAATAAAAATATATCATACTTTTAAAATATTTAAATGGTTTAATCCCTTCAAACTGAAATTTAACTTTTTTCCTTGCAATCATTGATTCAACCAAAAAAATTAATTTAATTACAACTAAAATTGCCCTAAACCATTACTAAATAATTTATACTTAATAATGAAAATTGACAACAGCCTAGCATTTCAACAAAAAATACTAATAAAATCAAATCAAATTTTATCATCTTAAGATAAATTATCCCAAAAATCAAAAATTAAAATCAAAATAAATCTTATGTAAAATTAAATGCAGTCCAGATGAGCGAATTTCTACAAATGAAAATAAAGCATATTTTAAAAAATTTAAATTTATATAATTATATCAAAAATTACTTTTACAAATAAAAATAAATTATAACTTTAAAAAAGCTACTTAACTTAATTACTGAGCCTTTGAATAATACTTTAAATTAAATCTATTCTTAAGTCTATTCTCTTCATAAGTCTATTCTCAAAGAGAGTGAGACATTAAGGGCCACGAGTATTCTTACCCGTGACCCTCAATCAATCTTTGCAAAATATCAGTGACCCTTAATCAATCTGTGTAACGGTCATGACCTTCTGACAGAGGGTCATGACCATCTGCAAAGGGTCATTGGCAAAAATTTTTATATTCTTGTTAAAAAATTTACATGCACGTAAAAAAAAATTGTGTATTGGGAAATAGACATTTGAATTGTTGATTTTCCAACATGTAAAAAAATTGCATGCATGTACAAAAGAAAAAACTTTGTGTGTTGGGAAATTGGCATTTGAATTGCCGATTTCTCAATATGTAAAAAAATATCATGCATATAAAAAAATTACGTTGGAAAATCGATATTTGAATTGTTAATTTCCCAACATGTAAAAAAAATTCTATTGGAAAATCAACACATTAGGATTTCTCAACATCATTTCAAAATAAATCTATTTCGGTAAATAAATTAAAAATGATTTAAAACTATAAAAAACTTTTAATAATATTTTAATAAAAAAATCATATATGAACATCTATAGCATATTTTTTTCAATATAAAAAAGGACTTGTTAAATAAAATTATCGTAAACCCAAAACAGTAATTATCTATTTTTTGGCCAATCAAGTTGCAGTAATTTTTCATTTATTTTAAGGAAAATTAGATTTAAGGTGCCATGGACTCAAAATTTTTACATTTTGGTGCAATTACCTAATTGCCCTTAACATAATCTACACAAAGTGAAGCAACTCCATTTTACAAGAACTGATTCTCCTTTTATTTTTTTTTTTGCTAGAAATAATTAAAAAAATTTATATTAAATCATAAATTATTATTTTTAAAAATTAAAAATTAAAAAATAATTTATATTAAATTTTGAATTACTATTTAAAATATTAAAAATTAAAAAATATTTCATATTAAACTTTGCATTAAATCCCTAATTATTATTTAGAAAATAATAAAAATTTAAAAAGTATTTTATATTAAATCTCAAATAATTATTTAAAAATAATAAAATTTTAAAAAATATTTTATATTAAATCTTGAATTACTATTTAAAAATTTATAAAATAAAAACATTATATTAAATCTTGAATTATATTAAATAAAATACTAATTATATGTTATATACATTGGAACTATATTTAAAAAATAATAAATATATATTGGAACATATATTTAATATATGTTCCAATATGGCAAGGATCGGATCCTACACCAAAGGAATCAACCCCATATATATAAATATAGCATATATAAATTATATATATTAAAAAATATTATTAAAAAATAATAAAAATTAGAAAATATTTTATATTAAATCTCAAATTACTATTTAAAAAATAATAAAAATTAAAAGTTTTTTATATTAAATCTCAAATAACTTTTTAAAAATAATAAACATTTTAAAAATATTTTACATTATATCTCAAATAATTATTTAAAAATAATAAAAACTAAAAAGTATTTTATATTAAATCTTGAATAACTATTTAAAATAATAAAAAATTTAAAAATATTTTATACTAAATCCCAAATTATTATTTTAAAAATAATAAAAAATATTTATATTAAATCCTAAAATTAAAATTTAAAAAATAATAAAATTTTTTACTACTTAAAAAAGAATAAAACATAAAAATATTTTATAGGTATATTGGAAAATATTTTTAATTTTGGTATTCATTCTCTATGTGAAGAGGGGTTAATTCAATTAAAGTTATATGTACGTATTGTTATTGTCATATATACATTTAATTATAGTCATATGTAAATTCAATTTTATTCAAAGGAACCAACCTTCCATAAAAAGAACCAACTCTTTAGGCCAAAAAATACATACATTAAGAAAGAGAACTGACCCTTATACGAAAGAAATTGACTCTTTAAGCCAAAAATATCATTTTTACCTTATGTACATTTAGTAAAAGTCATATGTATATACTGTAATAGTCATACGTACATTCAATTATAGTCATACGTATATTAAATTTTACTCAAAGGATCCTACACTCAATGAAAAGAACTGACTTCTTAGGTTAAAAAATATCATTTTTACTATATATATGCATATAAATATGCTACATGTACATATAATATTTTAGTATCTATGTATTGTCTAAAAAAAAATATTTTATATTAAATCGTAAATTACTGTTTAAAAATAATAAAAAATTAAAAAATGATATATAACATTATTTATATGTGCATATAGTAAAAATGATATTTTTGGCCTAAAAAGTCGATTATTTTCATGGAAAGGTCGGTTATCTTTCTTGATTTGTATATCTTCTGGCTTAAGGAGTTGGCTTTTTTCATGGAAGGTTGGTTTTTTTTGAATAAAATTGAATGTAAATATGACGATAACTAAATGTGTATATTACAATAATGATATGTACAAATGAGTTTAATTGAACCAACCCCTGTTTACAAAGAAAACCGATATCAAATTAAAATTTTCCCAATACATATATAAAATAATTTTTTAATTTTTATTATTTTTTAAATATTAAGAAAATTTTATTATTTTTTAAAAGGTAATTTTGGGATTTTATATAAAATATCTTTTATTTTTATTATTTTTAAATAATTAATTGGGATTTAATTAAAATATCTTTAAAATTTTTTATTATTTTTAAATAGTTATTTGAGATTTAATAAAAAATACTTTTTAATTTTTATTATTTTTAAATAGTAATTCAGGATTAATATAAAATATTTTTAATTTTTTGTTACTTTTAAATAGTAATTCAAAATTTAATATAAAATATTTTTAATTTTTTGTTATTTTTAAATAGTATTTTTAGTATATAAATATATCAGGGGTCGGTTCCCTTAGTATAGGAATCGACCATTGCCATTTTTGAATATATATCTAATATATGTTGCAATATATATTTATTATTTGATTTGTATTTATTATTTTTTAAATATAGTTCCAATATATGTATATAATATATGTAATTAGTATTTTATTTACTATAATTTGGAATTTAATAAAATGTTATTTATTTTAAAATTTTTAAATAGTAATTTGGGATTAATATAAAATATTTTTAAATTTTTCTTATTTTTAAAGAGTTACTCAAGATTTATTGTAACAACTTTCTTAATTTTTTATCATTTTAAATGGTAATTTAGGATTTAATAAAAAAAATTCATATAAAAGGTTTTTTAATTTTTATATTTGAAATAATAATTCAAGATTTAATATAAATGTCATAATATATTATATAACATATATAAATTATATATATTAAAAATATTATTTTAAAAAATAATAAAAAATAATAAAATATATTATATTAAATTTTAAATTATTTTTTAAAAATTAAAATAATATATATTATATATAATATATAATATAAATTACATGTAATAATATAAATTATACATATTAATATACTAAATATTATATATAATATAATAATGTATTATATATAAGAAAAATTAAAAATATTTTAGATTAAATCTTCGATTATTATACAAAAATAAAAAATATTTATATTAAATCACAAATTATTTTTGAAAAAATTAACAATAATATATATTATATATAAATTATATAATATATATTATATTAACATATATTATATAATAAAAATAAAAATATTTTATATTAGATCCAGAATTACTATTTAAAAATAATAAAAAAAAGATGTTTTATATTAAATTATTTAAAAATAATAAATATAAAAATATTTTATATTAAATTTTGAATTACTATTTAAACGATAATAACTAAATGTACAAATGACTATAAATAAACGTACAAATGACCATAACGAAATATACGAATGAGTATAACTAAATATACGAATAACTATAATTAAATGTATGACTCACCATAACTAAATATATTCGTTCGTACATTGAGTTATGGTAAGTTATAAATTTAGTTATAGTGTGTCATACATTTAATTTTTGTCATTCGCACATTTACTTATAGTCATTTCGTACATTTAGTTATGGTGAGTTGTATATTTAGTAATGGCGAGTCGTACATTTAGTTAAGGTGAGTAGTTCATTTAATTGTAGTCATTCGTATATTTAGTTATTACGAGTCATATATTAGTTATGGTGAGTCGTTCATTTGGTTATAGTCATTTATATATTTAGTTATGATGAGTCATACATTTAGTTATACTCATTCATACATTTAGTTATAGTCATTCGTACATTTAGTCATGGTGAGTCATACATTTAGTTATAGACATACATTTAGTTATACTCATCCGTATATTTAGTTATACTCATTCGTTATGATGAGTCATCATTTGTACATTTAGTTATATTGAGACATCATTTGTACATTAGTTATACTCATCTATATATTTAGTTATGGTGAGTTGTACATTTAGTTATAGTCATTCGTATATTTAGTTATGGTGAGTCATATATTTAGTTATAGTCATTCCTACATTTAGTTGCAATCATTTGTACATTTAGATATACTCATCCGTATATTTAGTTATTATTTTTATATAGTATTTCAAGATTTAATATTTAATATTTTTTATTTTTTATATAATAATTTTAGATTTAATATAAAATATTTTTAATTGTAATTATTTTTAAATAGTAATTCAAAATTTAATATAAAATATTTTTTATTTTTATTATTTTTAAATAATTTAATATAAAGTATCTTTTATTTTTTTATTATTTTTAAATAGTAATTCATGATTTAATATAAAATATTTTTATTTTTTATTATATAATATTTATTATATCATTTATATATAGAGTCTATATTATTTTTAATTTTAAAAAATAATTTGTTATTTAATATAAATATCTTTTATTTTTTATTTTTATAATAATCCAAGATTTAATATAAAATATTTTAAAATTTTTATTATATATAATATATTATTATATTATATTTGTAATATTATATATTATATTATATATGTATTATTATATAATTATATTATATATAATATTTATACTTTATGTGTATTATATAAACTTATTATATATAATATATATTATTTTAATTTTTAAAATATAATTTAAAATTTAATATAAAATATTTTTTAATTTTATTATTTTTAAATAATATTTTTAATATATATAATTTACACATAATATATAATACATTATGTGTATAATAAGGGAATCGACTCGTCACATAACATATATATATGTGGGGAGTGGAGGTCAGTTCCCTCCTCCCCCACACATATATATAAGTAATATTATATATAATATATAATATATATTATGCATTATATAATAATATATAATATATTTTTTATTATTTATTATTTTTATATGTAATATATATAATTATATATAATATATATAATATGTGAGAGATCAATTCTCTTACGATGGGAACTAATAGCCAACGTATATAATGTTATAATGTATGATATATTATATTATATTATATTATATAACATAGTTAATATATTATATATAAAATATAATATTTTATAATATATATTAATTATTTCAAATAGTAATTTTAAATTTAATATAAAATATATTTTTATTTTTTATTATTTTTAAATATTATTTTTAATATATATTTTTATATATTTATATATATAATTTTTGTATATTTTATATTTATGGAGAAAGATGGTTCCAAACTTACTCTCCCATTATACAGCATAGATGAGCTACAACAGATAACGGCAACAGTAAAGCAAAAGTTTAAAATCAAGAGTAAAATTATAATTATAATTATAATCTTTTTATTATTAATTTTAATAATTATTATTTTTTTATGAAATTATATTTTTCAGTTTTATTTTTTTGTAATAATATTAATTTATTTCACTTTTTTGGGAGTCTCCCTTTTAAGTTCAAAGGGGCTGTTCCAGTCACCCATCAGTATTCACTCAACTGTTTTTTTTTTTTAGATTATGCATATTGTCACTGTTCATCCTTTAATTTCCCCCTTTTTTTTAAATTTTTTTAACTAAAAAAATAAAGAAATCTCTTATCTCTTATCTCTTATCTCTCGAGTAAATTCGGATTGGATTATTTTAGGTTTAAGTTGTTTTAATTTTGAAACATTTTGATTTTAAATTATTTTGGGTTCATGTTATTTCAGATTTAAATTAATTTGGTTTCAAGCCAATCAAATTTAATACTTAGGTTGATAAAGTTTAGGTCATTCTAGATTTAGGATAATTTTAAGTTCAGGTCATTCATGTTTAACACTTAAATCAATTAGTTTTGGGTCAATCAGTTCTAATACTCAAATTTATTGGGTTTGGGTTCTCTGAGTTTGGGCCATCTCAAGTTCAAATAATTTTAAGTTCATGTCATTTTGGATTTGGATAATTTCGAGTTCGGATTGGTCGATTTTAAATTATTGATTTTCTCTGGTCAAGTCAAGCTGGATGAAGTGGATTGGTCAGATTTTTCAAGTCGATTGGATGACAAAGAGGAAAAGATAGGATAAAGAAAATTTTGAAAACTTAGCTTCAAGTTACTTTATTACTTCTTTCATTTGTTTATTCAAATTATTTAAATTTTAAACTAACATATATATTCATTATTAATATAAAATATATGAAAATAAAAAAAAAATCTATTTGCAACATAACGCTAGTCTTCGTTCTAGTTTTTGTAGAAAGATGCAAGAAGAAAACGATTACTTGCATATATATATATATATATATATATATATAATTAGTTATATTAATTACCACTAACCTAGAAAGGTCAAGAGAATACAGTAAAGAGACTCTAACAATGCTATTTTGAAAAACTACTCGATGTCAAATTTTATATTATTAATTTTTGAACTTATATATGGCTATTTTCGTGTGTTGCAGTTCATTTCATTTCTCTTAAAAAAAAATTTAAAATGAAATTGACATGATACTTTCATATATGTGATATTTTTTATTAGTTGTTTTTGAACATATATATTATCCATTAAATAAAACATGTTAGTTTAATTCATGTGCAAATAAAAAGTGGAAGAAAAGTTCGAATAATTAATTTTTTTGAACTTTAAAAGTTAATAAAATATTTAACTATAAACAATCCAAAAAAAAAATACTAAATGCATATAATTAACTTTAAATATAATAGTACTGAAGACATATAATTAACTCAACAAAAATAAGCCAACAATCTCTTAGTCTAATGACTAAGAATGATTTAGAATTAGCATATAAGCTTGGGTTAATAAAAATGATATAGATTCATTGGCAAAGATTAATCATCTCTTTTGATGTTTTGTGTGTATATATTAAGATAATCAGTACCATACCACTAAATGTATTATTTTTATTTAGGTACAAGTATATAACAAGATCGGTGTATTTCGGTGTACCGTTTCGAGTTTATTGGAGTTTGAATATTTTTAATTTATATATATAAAAAATATTTTCAAATATGAAATAAATGTGATTAAATAAATTTCATATATTAAATATTAATCAATTACATATAATGTTCTAAAAAACCCTTCATCAAATATAAGAAGATCAATATCCATTAAGTAGTAAAACCAAAATTTTTTAATTATCGTTAAACTTACGAATAATTATGTCTAATATTTATTAAATTTACGAGTAATTATATATAATATTCATCAGATTTAAAATCAATATTGGTTAAACTTTTTTTGTAAACTTATATTATGTATCAATCAGTATAGCTATTTCTAGTTGGTACCACCAAAATAGGCTGGTACAGATCAAAATCAAGACTAAAATGAAATCAATTATCGTTGGTACCAGTATATGTCAAAACCAATACATATCAGTCAGTACGACTGGTTTAAACTAATACATATCAGTCAGTATGACTGGTTTCGTTAACACTGGTGTGTATATATATAGAACTTGACTTGTACAATATTGTTTAATGAAGACCAAAATTAGGTAGAGTCAGTGACATGAATGTCTGACTCAAGACTTTTCTCTGAAGCATATGAATGTCAGAATTCCCGGTAAACAAGTTGCAAAATTTGCCTTGAATGATGCAATAGTTTTCCAAGGAGTAATTGACCTGCTAAACCAAATCCCTGGCTTCGATTTATCTATAAAAAGGCTGCTAAATTGTTGTTGAATGCAACGTTCGCTTTAGTTCCACAGATTTATATACCTAAATAGTATTTATATTATATTTGTTTTAGCCTTGAAAGTAGCTTCTTTTGATTTCTTCTTCGTCCATGGCCAACAATTCTTGTTGGGTTGAGAAATGCAGCAGCATGCATTCAACTACACTTTTGCTTTTGGGGCTGCTAATGACTATCTTCAAAACCACAAGTCTTTCTTCTCTTTTCTTTCATTCGTTCGCTCCTCCTTATGTTGTTATATTCTATATATACAATATATGTATCATTTGTTACTACTATTGCACTGCATGTTTTAATTATTATTATTATTATCATATAAATTAACGATGGAATTTTAATTTTCAAAAATAATTTGTAAGATTGTCACCTGTTTTAAAACCAATTTCTCATATTTATTTTGTAGAAAAAGATATTAATTTCGAAGATATTATTTCAAAATTACATTATAATAGAACCAGAAGCCATATAAAGCTAAGAAGTTTGGTTTCGAAAGAGCAAGTTAAAATTAAGCTGTGGTGGAATTAATCCAATGCAGGTGCCGAAGTTAGTGTTTGTTACGGAATGATGGCTCAAAACTTGCCTCCAAGAGCAGAAGTTATAGACCTCTACCAACAAAAAAACATCCAACGAATGCGACTCTATGCTCTGGACGATGCTGCTCTCCAGGCCTTCGGACGTACTAACATCAAGCTTCTGTTAGATGTTCCCAATTACCCGGAACTTGAATACGTTGCCGCTAGTCAAGCCAATGCAGATCAATGGGTCCAAGACCACGTCAAGAAGTACGACAGCGTCAATTTTCAATACATTGCCGTTGGGAATGAAGTGAAGCCTTCGGATCCATTTGCAAGGTTCCTTTTTCCAGCGATGCAGAATATTCGTAATGCACTTGTTGGAGCAGGTCTACGGGACCGGATCAAAGTTTCAACTGCTACGTTTTCTGCTGCTCTTCAGGTATCTTACCCTCCATCGGATGGCCGTTTCCATCCCGAGCACCAACAATTTCTTGGTCCTGTCATAGGCTTCTTGAGGGAAAACCAGGCTCCATTACTCGTTAACATATATCCATACATTGCCTACATTGCAGACCCTGGAAAAGTTCGTCTTGACTATGCTTTGTTGACAGCTCCAAGTACTGCAGTGACAGATGGTTCATTGCAGTACCAGAACCTTTTCGACGCAATGCTGGATGCCTTTTACTCCGCCCTGGAGAAGGCTGATGGGGCATCTTCAGACATTGTTGTTTCAGAAAGTGGATTGCCAACGGATGGTGGACAGGACACGAGCATTGATATTGCTAGGACTTATAATACGAACTTGGTTCAACATGTGAATCTGGGCGAGGGGACTCCGAAGAAACTCGGAAAGGTTATAGATACTTACTTGTTCGCCATGTTTGATGAGAATGAAAAAGAGCCGGAATATGAGAAACATTGGGGGCTGTTTTTCCCAAACAAACAGGAGAAATACCCGATTAGCTTCAATTAAGCCGGTAAAGCCATTTCTCTCAAGTATTAATAATTAGTAAACTAAATTACACTGTCATCTCTAAATAAACTGTTCCAAAGAAGGCAAACATGGAGGCTGATTTTATAGTAAGTTTACAATAAAATTACAATTTGTATTCTGCTAAGCTTTTTTGCGAAGTGAAATAAAATGGTTTCATCTATTGTATTTATAATCAATCCGAGTGATGCTTCATGATGAAAGGCAAAAAGCTATGCAATTTCTATATCCTCTTATTTTCATTACATTCGAAGCATTGCAGCGATTAACAGTTATTCCATCTCAATTTTTATTTGTACCCATGTTACCGAAATTCAAAGGGTAAATGTCAAATACGAATATTTGTTTAATATAAGTATGCTCAGTATTTTTAAATAAAGTTGTTCTATACATTTGGATATTATATTTTTCTAACATACGTCCAAGTATGTTTTAGATATTGATACTTTGAGAAAAATGAAGGGTACAGATTACTTAGTTGTGTACTAATAATGGGACTGGATGCAGTCGAAGAATTGTTGGGCAGAAGGACCAAGAAAAAGAAAGAAAGATTGTGAGAGAAGAAGAAATTTTGTTGAAAATCTTTAGAGCAAGAGATGCTTTTATAGCATAACAAGATAACAATATTTGGAATGTAGATTCCATTACTGAGTATAAATATTAGTGCATGAAAGGATACAAGGATTAGATTATAATTTATAAGTTTAAGAAAGATATAAAATCCATATATAAACTTTGAGTACAATAAGTAGAATGGGGCTTGTTACTTAATTGAATTGTTGCACATCGTTGAATTGGTAATGTATCCTATGTTATCGGGATACTTTTTTTTCTTTCTAAAATATTTGTATCGAACATGTATTTAAATGTAGGTACTAGATTATGATCTTCCAAGCTCCAAATATATAAAAAATATTGAAAAAAAATTAAGCATACGTGTGTCGGACATATATCATAACTGACACTCACTCTTAGGTCTGAATACTGTAGATTTTATTCTGTTTTGGTTTGAATAATTGAGCTCCTTCTTCATTTTGTTCTTTTCTTGATAGTTTTAAATCTCCTAGAATTAGAACTCTTTCTTTTCTTTCATGCATTTCTACTGTAACAAGCAAATAACCATTTCATCTTTACTTTTTATCTTTAGGGATAACTCTTCCCAAAACCCTGAAACATCATTTAATTCTGTTCCTGTATTGGAGGGATGGACTTGAATTTTTGGCTTTCCCACCATAATTGACTATAAATGCTGAGAAAAATGTTCAGCTATTGATCAACTCTGCAATTCACTCAAAACATTCTAGGCAAAACATATTGAAATTTCATGCCATTATGCCTATCAAGAAATTCATTGCAGAGGAAAGTTATGGAGGCTCTCAATATGACCACCAAGCTGCTCATCTAAGGTGACAAATGAAACTGCCATCTTTAGGGAACAGATCCACTAGAAAATAAAATGATTGGACACTTAAAGATAACTGCGTGAGAAATGTCTTCCAAATACAAGCCAAATCGTTATTCATTGCACCTTTTTTGGCACAAAACTCTTTCTAAAAACAACCCTTTTTCCACAAAACCCAAAAAAACAAAAAAAAAAAAAGGTAAAAGTAACAACAAACAAACAGACAGACAGTTATCTATATACCTCATCAAATGCTGAAATGAGCTCTGACAGAAATGAAAATTTGCAGATTCACCAAACTAGCTCATGGCAAGTTCACAAGCATAACTTCACAACATTGAAAAGTCTTCCTAGTAATATGAAGCTGTTCTAACTCTCGCATGTCTTTAGAGTCAAAAAAGTAGCTTCACTGCTAGTTTATAACTAGTAAATTAATGAACAACCCTTCTCACTTGGAATTTCAATCCCACTTAGAATTACACCTATCGAGACAAGCATTCTGATATCACTTAAAAATTTGGTTCAGAACCAAAACTATGCGAACTCAGTAAAGTCGATTCATTGGAAGAATGATCTTCTCATTGAGGCCGAATGGTTCATCATTTTGTGTAGACCAAAAAGAAAGTTCGCCATTGTATGGCACAGGCGTGCTATAATCAAAGCAACTATAAAGAAATCCTAACTGCTGTCTTGGTGTGCTCATTGACCTTGCCTTTGCTTTTGCAAATGCTCTTGCAGACCATATAAGTATGAAAGACTGAAGAATTTGGGATGGAACCTTCATGTCCAGCTGGACTCTGCTGCACACGACAAAATGATCTTTTGGGAAACAAAAAGGGTGAATTTGGTCCATCTAGCAGGTCTTGCTTTTGCAAACTTTTAAATCAAACATGAGGTGTACCATGAACATCCCAGGTACTCAATTTGAAGACACATTTGGTTTGAAAATCATCACTCTTTCCCTTTTATTTCCCTCAGCTTTTGCTTTTGCTTTTGCTTCCACAAAGCTACTTGTTCCAGTTTCTTTGATGTTCACAGATTCATCAAGCATATGAGTTTTTGCCCTCTACTGAATGAAACAAGAGGGGGGGGGAATATATGCTTCAGTTAACCATGGAAAAAAGAAAGGAAAGATATTAAAAAGCTTAGACCATATGGGAGTAGAATAGTCATTAAAATGGCAACAATTGATATTTGTTCTTTACCTTCATGTAACAGCAGAATAAAGCCCGCTAGAAACTACCAGACAAGATGAAATTATTCAATGCGAATGTGAATATTCTTCATACGCTTCCTTTCAGCCGTCACCTCTTGCCTCCTTAACCATATGGCTTCAATGTCTTGTTTAGACACTGTCATTCCAACTTTTTTGACTGCCGCATTCACGCTGGCTATGAACAAAATGTTGAGTGATTGAACAACGGTGCACAATTTAGAAACAGAATTAATCCATATACAAGGTAAACATGCAGTCACATTATATATGAATGTTTACTGCAAATGAACAAACAAATATATGAAGCTTCACATGAAATCAGATATTGCAATAAATCCAAAGAAAATTATTGCTAAACCTTGAAATTATTGATTATTGGGGTTCATTTGTTCCTTAAATGCATCTGCAAGAGTTTGAGTTGAATTATCTAAATACTTTAAAATCCTTCTCATGCAACTCATCTTTGTGTATGAGGCACTGTTTTCTCCTGCTGTCTTGACAAATTACTTTTGTCGTAGAAGTGCTTTTCTTCTCCTTGACCCCTGCATACATTTTAGTACCAGATTGCACGCACTTGATGTTTTTCATCACTGGACGTCTCACGGCTTGCCATGAACAATGGCTTGGAGTTTCACCACTCCCTTTAGTGCCCGTAATGCTTTCCTTGCTTCATCCACGGTGACTTGAAAATCATATCAGTCCAGATTGAAGAACATGTAAGGAATGGCCCTTGATTTTGCAAGAGATCAAAAAAACATATCAGTTTAACTTTGTAATGAAGAATATTATTCATTTATTACTAGGGATCCTCTGAATTGTATGTTCACGTTCTCAATTCTATTATGCGCCCACAAATGAATACAGCAATTACAACCACAAAATTCAACTTGAGCAGAAATGATTTTAGATTTATTGGGATAACAAAGAGAAAAGATTTCAAAGTTAAGCTCACTAGATGTGCGCGAAAAGCACTTTTCTATCCCTTGTTGTGAAATGATGGAAAAGCTTTAAGGCGCCTGCAAGACGGACAACCTCGGCCGCTGCTTGGGCAGCAGCAACTGCAGCCTCAGCTGCAGCAGCTGTTGCGACGGTAGCAGTCAAAGCATATTTTCTTTGCTCCTCCATTGCTTCAAACAACAATTTCTCCAGTGCTGTATGTGCAGGGTGGTATTGGTTCAGTCTTCCAAAAATCCAACTCCACCTCCTTGATTTCTGGAAAGTACAACCGAATAATTACAGACAATAAAAAAAAAGTACCAAAAACTATCATTTGGAAAGGGGCAAAAACAAAAAGAAACAGTTAAATCAACATTATTTGTTTCTGAGCTTGTTTCAGAAGCGAATATCTTCTTCGTCCACCTAAACCAGCAGCTTTCCTTTCCCATTGAAAATTCATGCACGCACTCTAATTAGATTCATTCAACACCATCCTTTATACTTGAAGTCAGACCTTATTTGAAGGAGAAAGAAATGAAAAAAAAATTAATAAAAGCATAGAGGATTTCCAAAGAAACCAAAGACATTGAAAAGAATTAACGGATACATATATTAGGAAAGATACTATGAAAACAAAGAAGGTAGAATATGCAAATTAGCATTGCAAACTATTAGAGAAGCCATAAGCAGAAGTGCAAGTTTCAGTTGACAGCTAAGAATGACATCTAAAACAACTTGGAAATTACCTATAAGCATCTCCCTCTCCAAATTTAACACAATAATAACAACAACAACAACAACAACAACAATAATAATAATAATAATAATAATAAAGGTAGCTATTCTATCTAATATAGACAGTTTATAGACATTGAAAACTAGAAAACCTCTGAAATTACAAGTGTAAAGAACAGCAGTGAAATGAAAATCCCAGAAAAAACTGGAAAAAAAAAAAGGTATAAAGAACAAGCAAAAGCAGACATGAATATATAGACCTTCATGATATTGAAATCAGTGAATAAAACCCAAAGAGAAGCATCATCATATATATCGAGGGTGATAATCCAAGGGGGTCATCGCAACTTCACAATTGCAACCATTACTGAATTTGAAGGTTTGAACTTTGAATACAGATGATACAAAGCCTTGTTTTTTCAACAAGAAAAATCACATGCTGCTGAGTGTTGACAAAAACTAAAAAAGGAAAAAAAAAAAAAAAGAGTGGATTTAAAAACATAGATGAGAGTTTTGAAGTTTTCGCATTTACCACATTAATTCATTTTGAATGATATGGTGGCAAGCAAATGCAGGTACTTTGGTAAAGAAGACTGTAAAGCTCACAAAAAGAAACACATCTACTTATTTTAAGTAGTTAGCCTAACTTTAGTTTTGTATTAAAACCTAATTTAATTTATTAAAATTATTAATTTAATAATAAAAATTAGAGTTAGCTTTATGTTATTCTTTTATCAAATAAGATTGTGAAAGAGCCTAAGGGAAAGAAAAGCAAAAGAGAGGCAAATCTATCATGAAAAATATGGATTTAGTAAGATTTTACCTAATTTTTGTGAAATTTTTATATTTTTTTATTAATTTTCATAGAACCCATGTTTTATTTTAAAGTATTATGATATTTTAAAAATTTTTGATGACTTTCCGATGACTTTCCAATGACATTATGGGTACCCACAGAAAGGTCTATTTGAGATCTTTTCAAACGACTGGTGTGGCATTTCATTTGATTGAGTATTTTAAGAGCTATGATTTTTTTAGTTACTGATTTGGGTTTTCTAACTATTCAGACCAATCAAATTAGGGTCATCGGAAAACCATTTGCTAGTGACTATTTTTGGTAAAACTTAGATTAATTTCATAGTACGGAATGTAAACTTTCTAATGGTATAATTAGTTTGGTCATACAAGTTTTGTGTGAAAACATCCAAAGCCCCAAAGTAAGCTAATTGAATCTGTCAATCTAAAAACCCAAAAAAATTTGAAATTATTTGTGATTATTTTGAAAGTTTAGACCACCGAAACTTAGGTTATATGAAACTGTTTTTGTTGAAATAAAATTCTGCATTATAGTATTACATCTCTACTATTGAATTGTGTTTTAAACGGCATCAGTGTTTGTATGAATTTGGTTTTATAATTGCTTCAAGTAAGCCAAACGATCACAGAATTTTTAGATTTTAGAATTTGAAAAAAAATTCATTTTTATTTTTTTTAGAACTTATTTTGGACAAAATAAAATATTTTTAGTTAAAAATAGTATTAATCTCAATTTTACTAATTTTAGTGAATTTTTATATATTTAAATACATATTTGTGAAATTATCTTTATTTTACTTGAACTTGAGAAAATTCTATTTGTTTATATATTCATTTTCAAAAATACGAAAATTTTTATGAGTTAATTATATTTTCATAAAGTTTACGTTGATACTAATTTTATGTTTTAATTGTTAGTTTTCTAATTTTACATAGTTTTAAATATTTTATTATTAAAAAAATTTTCATTTGTCAAGAAAGTTGTCGCACTACCCAAATATCTCCGGATGACATCGGTTTAGAAAAGTGGTTTTTGTTTTGAACCGTGCCACTAGTTAAGAATAGTGGTTTTCGTTTTGAACCGTGCCACCGATTTAGAATAGTAGTTTTTGTCCATAGCCTATAAAGGGGGATAGATAGATAGATAGATAAATAGATAGATAGATTATATATCTCAAAGATTTAAGCATAAAAATTTCGTTTAAATGTATTTTTCATATTATTATTTTGAAATAAGTTATTTATAAATATAAGATTACCCAAAATTTCGTATTTCTTAATTCAAATCATTATTTTGGCCTCATAATTTTTGAGCATATTTAACCCAACTATAGGAATGTCAGTTGCTTACATAGTAGCTGTACTTATTATATTCTATAATATTTTACAGGTTCCGAATATGGACCGAGATGCGGGAATATCGGGGAGTGACATTTCAATTTTCGTATTGGTTGTTTAGACTTTCGTGTATAAAAATTAGTATAACTCTTCGAGACTATTATTTGATAGACTGTTAAAAGTTTCACACTTTATTTTAAACATTTTGTTATGCCTATAAATTTCATTTTATTGCATTTGATTTTTTTTAAATAATTAAATTTCTTTTATTTATAAACATATATATATATTTGAATTCAATTTTGTTAATTAGTTGCCTTACATATTTATGAGATTAGATCTCGCAGATGTGCGGTGTCTATTTTGCCTCAGTTTGGGGCGTATGTGTCGCACTCTAATGGTATTAGAGTGCAATCATTAGCCGATGGGAGCTAAGTGCTACACGGTGGGAGCCAATGTTAGAATCCCAGCACCTAGTGTGATCCTGATTTTGTATGTTCCGTATTGGTTATGTCTATTTCTTATTAGGCTTAACGAGGATGTCAAGCTTTAAAAGAGGGGGGAGTTTGCCACACCCCAATATTACATTGAGAATCTTTAATGATCTGTCATGATATATATTTTGAGATTTAAGCCTGTACTTACGAGGCGCATTTTAGGGATAAAACTGTGAGGTCCAATAGGTCAAAGCAGATAATACCTTGCAGGTTGGGTTCGGGTCTCCACAAATGGTATCAGAGCGTAATCATCAACCAGTAGGAGCTAAGTGCTACACCCTGGGAGCCACCTCTAGAATCCAACAGGAGCTAAGTGCTAGACGGTAGGAGCCACCTCTAGAATCTTAATGCTTGGTGTGATCATGGTTTTGTCCGTTCTATATTAGGCTTGATGATGATGTCAAGCTTTAAAACGAGGAGAGTTTGTAATACCGCAATCCCACATCGAGAATCCTTGAGGATCTGCCATGATATATATATTGAGAATTAAGCCTATACTTGTGAAGTGCCTTTTGGGGATAAAACTATGAGGTCTAATGGGCCAAAGCGGACAATACCTTACAGGTTGGGTGCGGATCTCCACAAAGACTGAGTCATGACTTAAAGACTCAGAGCAAACGATTTTATTTTCCCTTTCGATCCCCACTGCCTACAACCTCTTCACATGTTAGTTCTATAAAATTTATAGATATATATATATATCTCAAAACTTTGAACACTACAGAAAAAATACAAAAAAAAAACTAAAATAATATATATATATACACACACAACATCACATGAAAAAAATGAATTTAAATGCATAAATATGTCAAAACACACGAATTAGAATAATATTAATAATAAAACAAAAATATATGAATAAATAGAAAACTCACTTATTAATTTATTTTTCTTAATTGATATTCATACATGTTGGCCTATCACCAATTTCTATGATAAATCAACCCCATGGACTTCCCATCCGCAGCTGGATGCTGCCCCTGCACTATTCATCCATTCAGAGTCCCATGTTACATGTTACTTAATTGATTACCTCAACTAGCCAGTCAGGTTGCACATTTCAAAGATGGCCACAAGATTTTATTGGAAACCACCATGAGAATTAATTGAAAAACTCTATATTAGTCGATGAAGTGATCCATTGAATATACTATCATGTACTTCTTGTTTTAACTTTCTAATTCCTTTAGTTATATTAGAAATATGTTTTGCATATGTAGCCAATTTACATATTTATATGTTTAATTTAATTATTTGTGTACATTTTGAATATGATATTTATATTAATATATGACTGATTTAATTCTTAAGTTAATAAACTCAGAATTTGAATTGGATCATTACTATAAAATAAGCAAAGCATACCATTTTAGGGATAACTTTTAAATAAGGTTCCTATATTTAAAATTATCAAATTTAATCTATATAAACAATAATTGAAATTATTATAAGATACTTGATGCAAAATTAAATATTATTTGAATAGTATAGATTAGACCCAATAATTTTGAATATAACATGATTATACAAAATAAATATAATATAAAAAGAATAATTATAGCACAACATAAAAAGTAAAAACGAAATATAAATATATCAAAATCTATATAAAATAAATTATAAATGTGTTAAAAATTTTGAAAAAATCCTAGATTTAATAATAAAAAATCAAATTTTAAATTAAGAAACTCCATATTTATAAAATATTAATTTTTTAATTATTTAGAAAAAACATAATTTTAAATTTTTCAAAAAAATGATTTTTCTTTTCTTTTTTCTATTTCTAAAAGCATGTGCGAACCATGAGTGCCATGTAATAACTAGAAGTATTCACTGGTCGGATCGAGCTGCAGCCTAAAAATATTTGAAATCCTTACCTATGCTTGCTTTTGGTCTGGTCTAGCTTGCTTACTTAAACTCATTTTACTATTTATCTAATTAAAAAATATTTTTATTCATATTTATATATTTTATAATTAAATTTAAATAAAAATATATTATTTTAATAAAATATTGTTTAAAAGTTGTCCAAACAAATTGAAACATGAAGACATAAAGTCAAATCAGATATGTTGAGCAAGTTATTCATCCCATAGATTGGTTCAGTAATAACTATGTTTCATTCACGTGCACAATATCTTATATATTCAATTTTTATTAATGACGATCACCGTAGTGTCTTAATGCCATTGACACACGATTTAAAATTTTGGGTATTTGAATCAACTTCTCAAATATATATATTACGTTAAACATTTTTTAATACTATCAGAGTTACATTGGTCATTATCGCTATATTTTAACCACAAAAAGTTTAGATTAGTTTTAGTACAATATAACGGAGAGTATATTAATTTTTTATCATTTAAGATTTTAAGATTTTCCATTTCGAATTACTAAAATTTCAAATATAATATTTTGATCATAGAATTATATCATATACAATATTATATTATAAAAATTATCCCTAAAAGGAAAATTAATGATGAAATTATTAAGGGTAATTTTATAATAAAATGTAATTTGAGATATAAAAGAGTACATCTATTGATTCATGCATTCATGTCATTATTTTTTATGTTATAATTATAATCAAATCATTGCGTATATAAAATTTGATATATTAATAACTCATATCATATATATAGTGATATATTTTTATCGTGTTAGTATTATTTTTTATATTATATTGTATTTTTATTATTTTTCATGTCGTATTGAAAATCACAGTCTAATTGGTACCAAATAACTCTAAATTTTTTATCACATTTATTTTGTATAAATTTCGATATATTCATGTATTTGTGTCATGATCATATTTTTTCGTACATGTTATATTTTACTTATTTTTTCATATCACGTTCATACTTGACTCTATTTAAATAACTTTTATTTATGTTACTTGTTATATAATAATTGTTTTTTTACATAAGGTTATATTAATTTTTTAATACTACTAAATAAAGAGTCATGGTATTCATAAATTATCAATAAAAATTAAAATATTAAATAATAATATGAGATAGGTTAATTAGGTAATTTTTTAGCTTTTAAGTGTTGCCTCAAACTAAAAAATATTATGATAATTAAATAATAAAAATAATAATGTTAAATAATGTTATAATTGATTCATATTTTTTAAAAAATTTTATGCTTTTGATTTTTTTTTGTACATTTGTGTTGCATTCACTTTTTATAATATAATCGTATTTAAGTTATTACATATTTATATAACTTTTAATATATTTTTTAATAATGGAGAATGAAAGGGGATGCATGGAATTAAGTTTAAGCTTACATGCCAACTTTATCTTATTCATAGCCGCTTGGTGAAGAGGTTGTTGGTTAACTTTTGACACATTAATAATTCATTTTATATAAATTTTAACACTTTACATATCATATGATATGCTTAGAGAGAGTGTTATTTTCTTGCTATGTCTAATTGGTATTATTCAAATAATTTTTAATATTATCTTATATTTGTCAAATATAAATTTCAATGCATTTGTATATTTAATCATGTTATTTTTTTATATTATATCATATTTTAAATATTTTTATATCATATTTATATATAATATTATTTACATAATTTATAATTTTATGTTATGTGTTGTATAATAATTATTTTGAAAAATATGTATAAATAAACATATGGCAGTCGTGATGTCATGATCGAGGAAGTAAGGAATACTAAATAATATAAAAATTGGACAGGGTAGATCAACCGATCAATAATTTTTATTGTCTATAATTACAAATTAAAGAGGACATCTGGCTTTTTTTTTTGTCAAAAGTTTAAGAAAAATTACAAAATGTGTTAATCAATTAAAAATATTTATAATTTCTCGGTCATTGTAATAATTATTAATACGTAAATTTTTACTTTTGTTGGAGGCAGTAGATACGGTAGGATTCCGTTACCAACTGTATTGACAAATATGCATTGGTTTTAGGTAAAAGAGAAAAATTCTAGGATTTCCATCAGCCTTGCATTTAAAGTTTTTAATCTCACCAGTAACATTTGCAAAGAATTTTTAAAGAGTGATATAGGTGATAATTGTTACAAAAAGATGAAAGCAAGAACAATTATTTAAAAAAAATAATTATAATTATTAATAAAAATATTGTAATTATAATTTAACCCTCTTTCTCTTAGTTTAGGAACTGACTCTTTCATATATATATATATATAAACTATAGATAAAATTATAAATAAAAATTATATATATCAAAAATAATATTTAAAAATAATAAAATATTAAAAAATATTTTTATTAAATCTCAAATTAATATTTATTATATATAATATTCTATATAATATATTATATATGTTATATAAAATACAATATATGATAAATATTATATATCATATATTATAATATTATATATGTTGAGGATCGACTCATTTATAAGGAAATTGATTCCCAACAAAAAATATATAAAATATATATAATTGTACATATTGCATATAAATTATATATTAAAAATGTTATATTAAATCTCGAATTATAAAATAATCTCAAATTATATTAAATATTGGATTAATATAAAAAATAATAAAAATAAAAAATATTTAATATTAACTCAAACAACTTTTTAAAAAAATTAAAAATAATATATATTATACATATTATGTATAGCATATATTATACAATACATATATAATATAGTATAATATAATATTATAAATATAATACAATAATCTATTATGTAATATAATATATTATATACAATGAAATATAAAAAATATTTGATATTAAATTTTGAAAAATTAGTTAAAAATAATAAAAATAAAAAATATTTAATATTAAATCTAAATTATTTTTTAAAAGTTTCAAATAATATATATTATATAATACAAATGTAAAATGATATATAATATTATAAAAAAAAACATAATAATATGCTACATTATATATAATATTTAACAAAATAATTTTATTAATTATTATTTCTATTTTTAAAATTATGTTTTCTACTTTTATCTTTTTTAATAATGATTATTACATTTTACTCTTTTCAAATTTTCCCAACATTTAACATAAAAGTTTCTTTTTTTTTTTTGTCCTTTTTTTCGTTTGGCTTTCCAGCAACTAACGATCTCATTTTTAATTTTTATTATATAAAATATATTATTATATTATATTTATAATATTATATATTATATATCTTATATATAATATATGTTATATATAATATTTGTTTGTTTATATATAACATAAATTAGATCTAAACATTATATAAATTATAATATTTACGTGTAATTTTTATAATGTTTAGTTATAATTTTACCAACTAACAAAAATTATAAATTTAATCAAAAAATTAATTTTTTCTTAATATAATATAATTATTACTAATACACCCATATAAATTATCAAACTAAAAAATTATGATAACTTTTTCACTTCAAAAATTACTGTAAAAATTAATTTCTCACACATAAAATTATTTGTAATTATATAAATATATTATAAGTTACATAAATCATTACCATTAAATTAAGAAAAATTTAGAATTATCAATAAATATTATAGTTACATAAATTATATTATCTATTATATATATTATTATGATTATTAATATAACTTAATATTATATATTTTTATTATAATTACACATATACATTATTATGTGCATAAATTATAATAAAAGATAATAAATGTTGTAATACATAAATTTATTACGTTTACATAAAAATTTTATAAGTTACAAAAAATTATTACAATTAGGTAATAAAAAATAATACTTCATAAAATATTATAATTACATAAATTATATTATCTATTACACATGTATATTATCATAGGTAATGTATATAAGTATTAAACATTTTTTTTATAATTACATATATACATTATTTACTTACAAAAATTATGATAAAAGATAACAAAAGTTGCAATACATAAATTTATTATATTTACATAAAAATTTTATAAATTATATAGATATATTATCAACAGGTAATAAGAAGTAGTATTACAGACAATATTATAGTTACATAAATTTTATTATCTATAACATATGTTTATTACTATAGGTACTATAAATACGTATTAAATATTTTTATGTAATTTATATTATATGTAATATATTTATGTAAAAAATCTTTGAAGGTAATGTGTATATGTAATTTGTTACATACAAATATTATCAAATTTACATACAAACATTACAAATTTACATAAGAACATTATTAAATCTGTAATATATGTATATAAAATATTTTTTTAAGAAAATTAACTATAATTTTTTAGAAATTACTTTTTGTTATTTATTAAATATATTATATGTGTGAGAAATTAATTTTTATACTAATTTTTGAGGTGAAAAAGTTTTCATTTTTTTTAGTTTAATAATTTATTTAGGTGTATTAGTAATAATTATATTATATTAAAAATTTATTTTTTGATTAAATTTATAATTTTAATTAGTTGGTAAAATTATAACTAAATATTACAAAAATTGAACATAAATTTTTAGAAAAGAAATAATAATTATTAAAATTATTTTATTATATATTATATATAATATAGTATATTATTATGTTGTTTTTATAATATTATATATTATTTTATATCTATATTTTATAATATTATATATTATTTTATATCTGTATTATATAATATATATTATTTTAAATCTTTAAAAAATAATTTAGATTTAATATTTAATATTTTTTAATATTTATTATTTTTAACTAATTTTTCAAAATGTAATATAAAATATTTTTATATTTCATTTTATATAATATATTATTGTATTATATTTATAATAATATATTATATTATATATGTATTATATAATATATATTATATACAATATGTATAATATATATTATTTTTAATTTTTGAAAAGGTAAGTTTGAGTTAATATTAAATGTTGTTTTAATTTTATTATTTTTATATTAATTTAGTATTTAATGTAATTAGAGGTTATTTTATAATTCTAGATTTAATGTAATATTTTTAATATATATAATTTATATGTAATATATATAATTTGTTGGGGTTCAATTCCTTAGAAGGGAGCCAATAATGTTATAATATAATATACATCATATATATCATATATTATATTATATATAATATTATATATAATATTATATCATATTATATAACATATATAATATTATATATAACATATATAATATATTATATATAATCTATATTAATTTGAGATTTAATATAACATATATTTTTATTTTTTATTATTTGCAAATGATACTTTGGGATTTAATATAAAATAGTTTTTAGTTTTTGCTATTTGTAAATGATATTTCAAAATTTAATATAAAATATATATATATTTTTATTATTTTTATATAATAATTTAAGATTTAATAAAAAATATTCTTTAATGTTTTATTATTTTTAAATACTATTTATATATATATAATTTATATATATAAGAGAGTCGATTCCTATATTAAGAGAAAGCATGGTTAAATTGTTATTATGATCCATTTATTAATAATTCAAAAACTTCAATAATTAAAAATGTAATTTACTTTAAATTATATCTTTAGCAATAAATTTTGAAATGAAATATTAGTTAAATTTTCATCAATTTTAAAATTTTGATTATATTCTTTTTTTCTTTGTAGATATGAGTTTTTACGCTTTTTATTTCTTAAATAATTACTTTAAAATTAGAACCTGAATAATTTGAGTATTAAATTTGAAAATGCAATATAAAAAAATTAAAATCTGAAATGATTTGAACTCAAAACAATCTAAATTTTTTTATCCTAAATGACCCTACCTAAAATAATTTGATCTAACCTCAAACTAAACTGCTCAATTGACAGTTGTTAGTAGTATATAGACCATATTTCAGAATTTTTTTTTGTTTATTATCCACATATTTTTGAGTTATAGCAAGAGAATAACCTAATGGTTAGGAAAAAAAATTAGGTGTATTTAGGGCCTAAGGTTTAAATCTTAAAAAGAGATGGTGAAATTTATAAAGATGCTCAAAAGCTTCTTGTCTTGTAGGTCATGCTCAAATTGGACTTACTATATATGTAAATGAAAAAAAAATAGAAAAAGAAAAGACACTTTTTATGAGCTGATTATTACAATGCTGATAAAATGTTTGTGCCATTGAATGCAATAAATCCTGAAGGATAAAATTGCATGCATATAGGTTCTAAATGAACCGAGTTTAAACAAATAAATTTTTGTACATGTTCATTTATTTATTTTTAAGTCATTCATGTTCGTTAAAAATTTTAAATTTGTGTTCATGTTTATTTGTGTAAAATTAGGTGTGGTTGTGTTCATTTGTTTAAATTAAATGAATTTATTCACAAACACTAAACGAACATGTTCATAAACATATAATCGAACATATTTTGTGAACAATCAAAAATATATTCATGAACAATACACAAACAAACAAATATATTTATTAGTTTTAAATATAAATTAATAAAACATAAATATTATTAATATATTATAAATAAACCATAAATAATAATAATAATAATATTATTAATTATATTATAATTGAATGATAAACGATTTAATAATAATATCACTATGTGAAATTTCTTTTCCAAAAAGGTACATTTTAGGATTTAATAATTACATACAAGTCTAAAGTGATTTTTCAAAGTTTGTTACACATTTTCCCTTGCTTGTGCTGCCAGTATTGAATCAAACTTAATCAACTTCAAAAATTAATTTCAACTAATAAATAAATTTCCATGTATTTTGGGATATTTTAATGTTAATCCTGTTGGACTTTATATGGCCCACATGATAATAAATGGACCAGGATAATTAAATCAAATTATTAAGGTGAAATTATAAAGTAAATCTTATTCAATTTAACTACTCTAGTGATAAGAGTTTAACTCTAATTTAGTAACTAATTAGAATATAGATTCCTTAATGGTAGGATATAACTCTAATTAGTCTTCTCGTATAGGTCCCTAGTCTACTCTATGGGAATTACCTGTGCACCATCATAAGGTAATTATCAAGAAAAGGATATAGACTAGAAGGCTTAAACGGGGTATTCGTCTTTATGTATTTGGCGCAAGTCTGGATTCTTGATCAACAATGGCTAGAGGTACGTTTTATTTAAATTATTACATGTGGTATCCGAGTTAGGCTTTCTAGCCTTTGTTCTTCAGATCATCCAGTGAGATTCGTTAAAGATGAATTTTTTTTTTTGCATGCATATATTGTTTATGCAATTAAATAATTCGTATTAAGGATAAACAAGTTATAATAAATATAATAAAATCATGAAATTAAATTTTTAACATTCTATAATTAATTTTATAATTTGTATTTATGCATCAAAATATATTTCATGAATATACTATGAATTTGTGTGTATAGTTTATGTATTAAATTTAATCACAAAATTCTTGATTAGTTCATGTAAAACCAAAATTGTTAGAGGTTTTTAATAGATTAATTATCTATTTATGTTACTAAACCCTAAGATTAAAGGAAATATGAATAAAACAAGAAAATTTTGTGGTATATTGAAACGAGACTAATATTGTTTTATAGAATTCAAGTAATCTTGAATGTTTGATGATAATTTTTGTGTTTTTGATCAAAATTGATGCATGGGTCATGTAATCTAGTATAAACTTATGCTTTTAAGCCTTTAATTACATGAAATATGGATTAAAAACATGAAAATATGAGCAAAAACAATAAATAGACCTGAACGGATCATAAAATATCCAGGGGGTCTTGCCCGACTCGACTGAAGGAAGAAGTTGGTCCCAGCCAAATCCCACGTACATAAGTGGCGCGTGTGGTGCACGCGCCATGATCCCTAGGCCGTTTTGGTTTCATCTTTTCTAGACTCAAATATTTTATAATTTTTTATTTTTCTGGATCGTTTAGATTACGTAAAAATTTATTATTTAATATTGGTGTTTAATTAAATAATAAATATATTTATATGTAAATATTGTGTGATTTTATTTCATGATAAAATGTTTGGATATGTTGAGAATATTTTGGCAATATGTAATCTCCCTAGATAGTGTCCCAAAAATTTGTATTCTCAAACTAAAGGTTAAGTGCATATATGTATGATAAGATTATTGTTGGAATTACAATGTAAATTTGCATATCTATATATCATGAAATAAATACATTCTGATGTTATGCATATTTTTATGTGACTTAAGGATGCATGTCATATATTAAGTCAAGATATTTCTTAAATCAATTATAGTATGACAATTAGAAATTTTATTATAGTATGTAAATTTTTACTACATAAAGAATTGATGTTATTAAGGATCTAAATCAATAGCTTGATATTAGCCAAAGCA
>JBBYHM010239294.1:0-30185 GCA_038381775.1 Adansonia rubrostipa | reverse complement strand
TTGGACAAAGTAATAAATATTGTCATAAGCCCATGCCTATCTTTTCTTACAAGCCACTCCATTATCAAGCTCATGATAAAGTTGGTCAACTCATGTAATGGGTAATTGGGATGTAACTAACTTGGTTGGAAAGTAATTGGATGAGAAAACAAGCTAGTTAGCATGTAACTAGTTGGCAAAAGTAAATAAAATTAAATTAAATCAAGTTTACAAAAATTAAAATAAAATTTGAATTAATGTTAATTGATAATAGACAACTTTGGAAATGAAATGGTGCAAAAGATCCTGATTGGAAGTTAAAAACTCGTAAAATTTTATGAGAAATGCCTTAGCGTAAGAAAATTAACATATGTAAAAAAAATTCAAAACCCATGAAATAAATTAAATTTTCCAAAACTGTTTTAATAAGAGTTAAATGACAATATTAGATTAATTTTAAAAATTTTAAGTTGAAGAAAATTACCCCAAAAACATTTATGGAATACAAACCTCGATTTTTCAGAAACAGGGGAATTTCAAGGAAAAAAATCAAAAGTCATGGAAATGAATTAATTTTTGAGAACTAAATTAAGGTGAATCAAATAATAATATTTGATGAATTTTAAAATCATAAACCAAAAAACAAAATCACCCCGAAGACATTTACGGAGTAGAAAACTTCGTATTTCAAAAATAGAGAGATTTCAAGAAAAAAATTCTAAACTCACGAAAATGAATGAATTTTTGGAAACTGAATTAATGTGGATCAAATAATAGTATTTTATGAATTTTAAAAATCATACACCAAGAAAAATCACCCTTTAAACATTTACAAAGTAAGAACTCCATATTTCAAAAATAGAGGAGTTTCAAGAAAAAAATTCAAAACTCATGAAAATGAATGAAATTTTGAAAACTAAATTAAAGGGAATCAAATAATAATATTTCATGAATTTTAAAAATTATAGACCAAGAAAAATCACCTGAAAACATTTATGAAATAGAAAACTCCGTATTTTGGAAATAGGAGAATTTTAAGAAAAAATTCAAAACTCATGAAAATAAATGAATTTTCCAAAACTAATTCAATGTAAATCAAAAATAATATTCGATGAATTTTGATGTTTGAAACTCGAGAGGATTCCACCAAAAATTTTACGAGTAAAGAAAACTCATGTTTCAGTATCGAAAAAAATTGTGAAATTTCATTGACACTGAAGTAAAACAAATTCAAGACCACATATTATTCAAAACATTAATTTCTAAAGTGAAGAGAATAAACTTATAAAATTTTAAAATTGATCAATGAGAACTAAAAGTAAAATTCACAAGCACGATACTCGTAAAACTACAAAATTTAAAATTAATTTATAAAAGTTATAGTTTGATACTTAATGGTAGAAAATGCCAATACATATTTTTTCTTAAATATTTTTTATTTTTCAAGGTGAGAATTGGCATAAAACCATATTGATGTCGGTAAAAATATCTGACCACTAATTTCCTGAGTTTTTCAAAAAAATCTCAGAAAATTCCTAAAAATAGGAAAATTGATCTTGAGATCATCGGCAAAGGTAATTTCCAAAATTTGTCAAGAACTTGTTTTAAAAACAAAAATTTTTCCTTTACGGATTCATATTTTTTCTTGACAAATAAATTTTTTCCATCATGTGCATAAACAATTATTTACATACTGATTAAAATTACAAACATATGTAACCCCTCTGGTGGAAGTTGACCTCCATCAGAGTGGCAACTACATTTTCATTCTCGAATATTTGTGAATTTTGGTGATAGATAGCCTAGACGAATTTAGGTGTCTACAACCGATGCATGCATATAATCTATCACGATGATGTGAACATGTTTTTGTGGCCCAATCTTGAAAGAATGGAAATTATTATGAAAACCAATGTTCATCTCATTTAGGGGATGAACTTTGATTTTATTAACAATAGTGCGAAGAAAAGCCCTTTGTGCAGAACCAAAGCATGAATATCGTGTATCCCAATGAGAAGAGTGTGCTTTTGAAGCCAAATCATCAAAGAATGGAGATTATTACAAGAATCCATGTAAGTCTCATTTCTAGGATAAACTTTTGATTATATGAAAAATAGTGGGAAAAATGCTTTTCTTATAGAGCCAGAGCATGAATATTGTGTATTTTAGTGAGGAGAATGTGTTTTCAAAGCTTAATAGCAAAAAATAAAGATTATTACAAGAGTCCATGTAGGCCTTATTTGTGGGACAAATTTAACTCTTAAGAAAATGGTGAGAAGAAAAGCTTTTCTTGCAAAAGCAATGAATGAATATCATTTATACCAATGATGTGAACGAGTTTTAAAGACAAATCCTAAAAAAAAATTGAGATTATTACAAGAGTCAAAGTTACTTGATTCTAAGGAAAATGTTAGAAAGAAAAGTGTTTCTTGTGAAGCCAATGCATGAATATCGTGTATCCCAATGATGTGCATGTGCTTTTAAAGTCGAATCATGAGAAGCGTGGAGATTATTACAAGAATACAAGTTCATCTTATTTATAGGACCAACTTTGATCCTAAATAAAATGCTAGAAAAGCTTTTCTTGTGAAGCTAATGCTTGAATAACATGTATCCCAATGGTTTGAATGTGTTTTTATAGCCCAATCATGAAAAGAATGTAAATTATTACAAGTATCTATGTTCATCTCATTTATGGGATGAACTTTGATTATAAGGAAAATATTGGGAAGAAAAGCTTTTTTTGTTAAGCTAATGCATGAATATCGTGTATCCTAATGATGTGAATGCATTTTTAAAGGCAAATGACAAAATGAATGGAGATTATTATGAGAATCCAAGTTTTTCTCATTTATGGGATGAACTTTAATTCTAAATAAAATGTTGGGAAACAAGCTTTTCTTACAAAACCAATGCATGAATAACATGTATCCTAATGATGTCAATATGTTTTTTGTAGCCTATTCATAAGAAGAATGGAAATTATTATGAGAATCCATGGTCTTTTTATTTGTGGGACAAGCTTTGATTCTAAGAAAAATGCTAGGAAAAAAGCTTTTCTTGTCAAACCAATGCATGAATGTCATGTATCCCAAGGATATGAACATGTTTTTGTAACCCAATCTTGAAATGAATTAAAATTATTACGAGAATCCTTATTCATCTTATTTTAGGGATGAACTTTGATTCTATAGAAAATGGTAGGAAGAAAAATATTTCTTGCAAGACCAATGCAGCGATACTATGTATCCCTGTAAGAACATGTTTTAGAAGTCCAATCATGAAGAGAATGGAGATTATTACAACAATCCATGTTGGTCTTATTTGTGGGATAAACTTTGATTCTATGGAAAATAATTGAAAGAAAAGGGTTTTTTGCGAAGCCAATGCATGAATATCATGCATCCTAATAATGTGAATGTGTCTTTATAGCCTAATTAGGAAAAAATTAGAGATGGTTATAAGAATCAATGTGCATTTCATTTAAAGGATGAGCTTTGAATTTTAGGAAAATGGCGGGAAAAAAAGTTTTTCTTACAAAACTAAAGCATGAATATCATGTATACATAAGGTATTTTTGAAGTTGAATCACAAAAGGAATGGAAATTATTACCAAAATTTGTGTTTATCTCTTTTGTGGAATGAACATTAATTTTAAGGAAAATGCTTTAAAAAAAGAAGCTTTTCTTGCAAAACCAATGCATGAATATTATGTACTCTAATTATATGAACATGTTATTGTAGCCCAATCAATAAAAGAATAAAAATTATTGTGAGAATTAATGTTCTTTTCATTTGAGGGATAGAGTTTGACTCTATGGAAAATGGTGGAAAGAAATTTCTTATGAAACCCAAAGCATGAATATCATGTATCCCAATAAGAAGGACAAATGTTTTTGAAGCCTAACCATGAAAAGAATGGAGATTATTATGACTATCCATATTGGTCTCATTCATAGGACAAACTTTGATTATATGAAAAATAGTGGCAAGAATAGCTTTTCTTGTGGAACTAAAATATAATGTATCTAATGAGGAGAATATGTTTTTGTAGCCCAATGATGATAAGAATAGAGATGGTTACGAGAATCATGTTTGTCTCCTTTAAAGGATAAACTTTGACTTTAAGGAAAATGGTAGGAAAAAAACCTTTTCTAGCAAAACCAAAGCATGAATATCACGTATCTTAATGATGCTAATGTGTTTTTGAAGTCGAATCCTAGAAAGAATGAAGGTTATTACAAGAGTCCATATTTGTTTCAATTATGGGATGAATTTTGATTCTAAGGAAAAGGTTGGGAAGAAAAAATTTTCATATGAAACTAATGCTTGAATATCACGTACCCAATGATATGAAGTGTTTTTGTAGCCCAATCATGAGAAAAACAAAAATTGTTATAAGAATCTATGTTTATCTCATTTAAGGGATGAATTTTGATTCTATGGAAGATGATGGGAAAAAAACTTTTTCTTGTGAAACCAAAGCATGAACATCATGTATCCTACTGAGAAGGTCATGTTTTTGAGGTCAAATCATGAAAAGAATAGAGATTCTCATGATAATCCATGTTAGTTTATTTTGTAGGGCAAACTTTGATTACAAGGAAAATGGTGGGATGAAAAGCTTTTCCTATGAAGCCAACACATAAATATTGTTTATCCCAATAAAGAGAACTTGTCTTTGTAGCCAATCTTGAAAAGAATGGAGATGGTTACAATAATCAATGTTCATCTCATTTAAGGGATAAACTTTGACTTTAAGAAGAATGGCAGGAAGAAAAGCATTTCTTGCAAAATCAAAGCATGAATATCGTGTATCCAAATGATGTGAAAGTGTTTTTAAAGCTAAATCATGAAAAAAATGGAGATTATTACAAGAATTCATGTTAGTCTTATTTGTGGGATGAGGAAAATGGTGGGAAGAAAAGCTTTTTTGGTAAAACCAATGCATCAATATAATGCATCCCAAAAAGAGAATGCATTTTTGTAGCCCAATAACGATAAGAATGGAGATGGTTATGAGAAACATGTTTGCCTCATTTGAGGAATAAACTTTGACTTTTAAGGAAAATAGTGGGAAGAAAACTTTTTCTTGCAAAATCAAAGCATGAATATCATGTATCTTAATGATGCAAACTTGTTTTTTAAGCCAACTTACGAAAAGAATGAAGGTTATTACAAGAATACATTTTCATTTTGATTGTGGGATGAACTTTGATTCTGAGGAAAATATTAGTAAGAAAAGCTTTTTATGCGAAACCAATGGATGAATATCTTGTGTCCAGAACATGTTTTTGTAGCCCAATCCTAAGAAGAATGAAAATTATTAAGAGAATCCATGTTCATCTCATTTAAGGGATGAACTTTGATTATAAGGAAATGGCATAAAAAATCCTTTCTTGTGCAACCAAAGTATGAACATCATGTATCCTAGTGAGGAGAACATGTTTTTGATGCTCAATCATGAAAAGAATGCAAACTATTTACAAGAATCCATATTGGTCTCATTTGTGGGATAAGCTTTGATTATATATAAATGGTAGGAAGAAAAGAACCAATGCATGAACATTATTTATCCTAATGAAAAGAATTTGTTTTTGCAGCCCAATCATGAAAAGAATAGAGATGGTTACAAGAATTAATGTTTGTCTAATTAAGGGGTGAACTTTGACCTTGAGTAAAATAGTAGTAAGGAAAGAATTTCTTGCAAAACCAAAGCATGAATATCATGTATCCCAATGATATTACTATGTTCTTGAAGCCAAATCACAAAAAGAATAGAGATTATTACAAGAATCCATGCTCATCTTATTCTTGGAATGAACTTTAATTTTAAGGAAAATAATACGAAAAAAGCTTTTCTTCTAGAACCAATGCATCAGTATCATGTATCTTAATGAAGAGGACATGACTTTTTAGCCTAATCATGAAAAGAATAGAGATGCTTATGAGAATCCAAGTTTGTCTTATTTGAGGGACAAATTTTGACTTTAAAGAAAACAGTGGAAAGAAAAACTTTTCTTGCGAAATATAGCATGAATATTGTGTATCCCAGTGAGTAGAATATGTTTTTGAAGCCCAATCATGAAAAGAATAGAGACTAGTACAAGAATCCTTGTTGCTCTCATTTATGGGATGAACTTTGATTATAAGGAAAATGGTAGAAAGAAAAGCTTTTCTTGTAGAACCAATGCATCAATATCATTTACCCTAATGAAAAGAACTTTTTTTTGTTGCCCAATCTTGAAAAGTATAAAGATAATTACAAGAATCCTTATTCGCCTTATTTGAGGGACGAACTTTGACTTTTAGGAAAATGATAGGAATAAAAGCTTTTCTGGTGAAACCACAATATAAATATCATATAACCCAATATGTGAACGTGGTTTTGAAGCCAAATCACAAAAAGAATAGATATTATTACAAGAATCCATGTCCATTTTATTTATGGGATCAACATTAGTTTTAAAGAAAATGCTAGGAAGAAAAGCTTTTCTCAATCAATGCAAAAATATCATGTATCCCAATGATATGAAGGTGTTTTTGTCGGCCAATCATGAAAAAAATAGAAATTATTATGAAAATCCATGTTTATCTCTTTTAAGGGATGAACTTATAGAAGATACTAGGAAGAAAAGCTTTTCTTATGGAACCAAAGTGTTAATATCATGCATCCAAGCAAGGAAAACGTGTTTTTGAAGCCCAATTTGTGAAAAGAATGGAGATTATTATGAGAATCCATGTAAGTCTCATTGTGGTATGTACTTTGATTCTAAGGAAAATGGTGGGAAGAAAAACTTGTCTTGCAAAACCAATGGATGAATATCTTGTATCCTAATGATGTGAACATGTTTTGAAGCTAAATCTTAAAAGAAATGAAGATTATTATAAGTGTAGACATCTCATTTTGTCTGGGCTAGTTTTTGGCATCCTAGGAGTTAGGTAAAAGATGATAAAATTAGAAAATAAAGATAAAACTAGGGGACAACTGTTAGGTGCCGTATCTCGAGGCACTATTAGGCGACACAATGCTAGGCAAAAAAATTTTGTTGGGAAGGTCTAAATGCCTATGAGCTGTATTAAAAAAAATATAAAAAATGAGGCATCAAAGGTCATTTTTCATGGTGTCACCAAGGTCATTCAAATGAATACATAGATCAATTTCTCACTATTTGTGACCAAGTTAAGATAACTCGAGAAGCCACTAGTATATGCAAGTTATATTGATGCACAAGTATTGATACTAAGCCTTTACGATGCGAAAAACTTGAATTGTCACATGATGGATAGATACAAGAGGTATTGATACCCAAGGTGTGGCATCAATACCTAGCATGTTTGTATCGATGCAGACCTTGCAGTAGCTAAAGTTGTGATTTTTGGAAAAATGTATCAATACACAAGCATAAGTATCGATACATGCCCATGGAGTATTGATACAAGCCTCTAAGTCTCGAGACTGGAAACAATTTTTGGTCTTAGTATTGATACACATCTCTTTGTATCGATACTCAAGGGTAAAAATTACCTTGTGTATCTATACAGCATGTTTTGTATCGATACAATAAGGCATTTTGCCTTGCTCAAACCATTTTTTAACTTTCAAAAATCTAATTCAAACATGTTTTTGGAACCAAGAAACCATCATAAAACATTGCAAACCTTGGCTTTAGGCCTATGATCAGATTTAAACAAATTTTAAAGCCTAAACAACCAATGACAAAGGTCAGTTTCACAAGATATATGGTTGTAAAAGGGTGGCAAGCATATCATCAGCTGGGAAGCTATTGTAGCCTTTTTATCTCTCTTCCTCAGTATGATAAAACCAATGAGAAGAAAACTAGCTGAGGATGGTTGCCTAGAGATGTTCCCTGGTCTTGGAGAGAAAAATAAAAAAATGCCCTTGCCTTGTCTCCTAAAGGCATTGGCTGAGCATTAGATTAAAAGGAAGGACCTTCAACTATTGGAGGACTCTTTCCTATTTGAAAAAAAAACAAAAAAACTCTCTCAGCCAATGAACAAGAAAAAAAAACTCTCAACTATTAGAAAAGCTCTCCAATAATTTCAAAAAACTCTCTATCCATCCCTATAAATGCTCCATTAATTTTAGCTTCACCAACTCACCAAAACACTATTCCATTTCCTTTCACCCTTAACAAACCTCCATTCCTGTAGCTCCCTAAAACCACCACCTGAACACCTTCGAAAACTTAACCTTTCATACACTTTTATCCGCAAAACACTCTATTAGCAACCTATTACTAGAAAGCTTCTTCCTTTCACCCTTTTCTTGTTAAATAATAGTAAAAAAAAAAAGGGACGGAATTGAGCTTAAAGTTACTACCTTAAAAAAAGAAGAAACTTCAAGCTTTTGCTAGTTTATTTTTTACCTCATTCCACATATTTTCTATTTTGATCATTCATTTCATCTTAGTGAGCCTTTCATGATGCTATGGCCCTCCTAATACTCTCATGCATCTTTGTTTCCTTGGTTATGGTAGTCCTAGGATCTTGATGACCATGCTTCATTGATGTTGTTGGTAGTTCTAACACCTTAATGTTGTAAGATATATAAACTCACCATGCTTCATTTTCATCAACATACAACCTCTATTCATGCATCTTTTGCCATGTTCCTTCCATATGCACATATCCATTTCATATTTAAATGGTTACCTTTATGTGTCTTAGGTATGCTCAAATTTTTTCTTGTGTTTTTAAGGAGGTTCATGAAATAAAAATGTTGTCTTGACAACTCCAACATCCACTTCTTTACATAAACATGTTTATATCATCTCCATGCACCCTATTTGTCATCTTCTTGCATCTATGTCACCTATTTACATGTCAAAATGTCATCTTTGCATGTTTGCATGTTTAATCCATGTTTATCTTTGTATGTGTTGTATTTTGTTCATGATATCTCCACTAAAATGCTTGCTTGTTTCTTACAAACTAATTTTTAGAAACTTCCCCAAGTTAAGTTCATGTTAGCTTTAATAAATGAAGAGTAGCATAGACTTAATGTTTTTATCAAATTGGTCTCCAATCTTGGGGCAAATCAACATTTCAGCTCTGGATTCATGGTGAAATAAGTTAATTTTTCAAAAAAAAAATCCTTTTTTAGTATTAATCCTTAATCTTGAGTCTCGTGTTCCTTTTGGTGACATGGTCAAAGGGTTGCTCCATCACCCCAAACTACTCCAAGATTGTGGAATGAACTTGCAAAGCCCATGTTACTTTCCATCATGGATGATCGAACATCCTAGACCCGAGTCTATCTTTGAAATAACTAGAATATCGAATAATCCTCCTATTTTTGCTCTGGCAGCATTGTAGTATGAACATGAAAAATCATTTTTAAACCATAAAATATTTCCTTTGATTCTTCTAATATTTTTCTTTTAAAAGGCATCAAATTACCATTCTAACAGTGTCTTATTTATCCTCGTATTATCCCAGATGAAGGAGTTATGATTTTCTGAACCCTTATTGTTTGAAACCCCTAAAACCAATGTGCAACATTCTTTTTTGGGCCATTTTGGCCTATAAGGTGATTTTTACAAAATTTCCAAATATTTTTCCCCTAAAGTTCATAAAAATTGCTTTTCAAAAAGGTATCATCTAAGATTTAACAATCTCGTATAAGCTTAGAATGATTTTTTGAAATCCATTATGCCTTTTTAATTATACATGCTGCCAGTGCTAAGACGAACCTAACTTTGAAAATTAATTCCGCCTAGAAAATAATTTTCTAGAATTTTTAGAATATTTTTATATTAAACCTTATTGAGTTACATTTCCAATAATACCTTATTTACCCTCTGAAGGTTCCAGATGTACCTAAAAAATGCGAGAATAGAGGGGACATTTTATTGTCCCCTATTTTTAACCTAATTTTTTAATCTCTTTTTATCGAGATGTTTGGATGTCTTGAAATTGGTCCAGTTGATTCCCCCATAACCTCAGCCCATTTAAAATACAAAAAATAGGATTTCATATTAAAATTTTTTCAAGTAGAGATACTTCAACTCCACTACTCAAAAGGGATACTCTAACCTCATTTTTTTAATTTAAATTTTCTCCTTGTTCCTAAATGTTTTCCTAACTTAAGGGATACTTCAACCATATTTTTAATTAAAAATTCAAATTTTCTCTTTGTTCCTAAAGGTTTTCCTAACTTTAGGGATGCTTCAACCCTATTTTTTCATTAAAAATTTAAATTTTCACTTTAATCTTAACTATTTTTCATAACTCTATTTTAAGGGATACTCTAACCTCACGTCACCGAAGGGATACTCTAACCTTGTTTTTACCTTAAAAACTTAAAATTGTCTCTCTTCTGGATGCCTCAAACTATTTTGATAAAATTCATCTTTGTTCATCAAATCACCACTTAATCCAGACCTGTCTCTAAAATTATCATCTCTATTATTATTTAATAATCGAAGGCAATTAAGAGATACATTTCAGTCACCCTCTCCTATTTTATGTTCTTTTTTTTTTATGATTGCTTGTTTATGATATTATTACATTCCTCATTTTTCACCTTCTAACTTGTTTTCCTTTTATAGTAACCATTGTGCATTCATATTTAGAATTTGTTTTCCATTAAAATTTACAAGGCGATGTTTCATGTTGGTATATCTCTAGTGCCTAATACGAAACATCCACTTTTTTTAAAATAATCCAATCCAGGCATCATTTTCACAAAAATCACTATGTTCCTCACATCTCTAAGGTGCAAATGTGATCTAATTTTCTTTAAAAAACCTAGATTTCCATTTTCCAAAACTTCATTCATTAAAGATGATTATATCTAAATACAGACCAAATAGAACCGATTTAATCGAGACCACAGTGAGACATAGTTAGTAGGTACTGATTTTAGGCAACATGGGGATGCTAGTTCTTCCTCGTGCATAACTAACTCCTGAACCCTACCAATAAATCTCTAGACTTCGTAGACTTTGAAATTAGTGTTTTGAGTTTCGTAACTTGTAATATTGTTATCAATAGGTATTCGATCTGCCCTAGCCTAAAATGATCGATGGTGACTCCAAGTTTATGGCCACTTTATGGTGGCCATCTAGGTCTAATTGGATGAGCGACTTGTTCAATGGTCCCTATCCCCTTATATTATCATGCCTAATCCAAATCCTAGTCAAGGGATAGCTCAAAGGCTCGACCGCAACCAACTAACATTTATTTTTAAGTTGAGCGTGCTATGCCATTCAGATCATCCAAAGTTTTAAAGGCTAGGCATATGGCGACAATAAGAATCCAAGTTCATCTCATTTGTAGGATAAAGTTTGATTCTGAGGAAAATGATAGAAAAAAAAGCTTTTCTTGTGAATTCAATGCATAAATATCATGCATCTCAATGAGGACAACGTATTTTTAAAGCCCAATCATGAAAAGAATGAAACTTATTATGAGAATACTTGTTGGTTTCATTTGCATGATGAACATTGGTTCTAAGCAAAATGGTGGGAAGAAAATCATTTCTTGTAAAACTAATGCATAAATATCATTGGTCCCAAAGATGTGAACATGTTTTTGTAGCCTAATCATGAAAAGAATTTAAATTATTACGAGAATGCAAGTTTATCTTATTTGAGGAATGAACTTTGACTTTAAAGAAAATGTGGTAAGAAAAACTTTTGTTATGAAACCAAAGCATGAATATTTTGTATCCTAATAATGTGAATGTGTTTTTGAAGCTGAATCACAAAAAGAATGGATATTATTACAAGAATCCATGTTCATCTTATTTGTGTGATGAATATTGATTCTAGGGAAAATGTAAGGAAGAAAAGCATTTCTTGCGATAGCAATGCATGAATGTAGTGTATCCTAATGAGGTGAACGTGTTTTCTAACCAATCATGAAAAGAATAGAAGTTATCACGAGAATCCCTATTCATCCTATTTGAGGGATAAACTTTGATTCTATGGAAAATGGTCAAAAAAGCTTTTTTTATCAAAACCAAAGCATGAATATCATGTATCCCAACAATGAAAATATGTTTTTGGAGCCTATTCATGAAAAGAATAGAGATTATGATGAGAATCCATGTAGGTTTTATTTATGGGATAAACTTTGATTCTAAGGAAATTGATGGGAAGAAAAGCTTTTCTTATGAAACCAATGCATGAATATCATGTATCTCAATGATGCGTATGTTTCTTAAGTTGAGTCTTGAAAAGATTAGAAATTATTACAAGAATCCAAGTTTATTTCATTTGTGGGGTAAACATTGATTCTAAGGAAAATGTTAGGAAGAAAAGCTTTTCTTCTAAAACCAATTCATGAATATTGTGTGTCATAAAAGAAGAACATGTTTTTGATGCCCAATCATAAAAAAAATGAAGATTATTATGAGAATCTATGCTGGTCTCATTTGTGGGACTAACATTAATTTTAAGCAAAATGGTGGAAAGAGAAGCATTTTTAAGAAACCAATACATAATTATCGTATGTCCCAATGATGTGAAAGTGTTTTGTAGCCCAATCATGAAAAGAATAAAAATTATAATAAGAATCCATGTTCATTCCATTTGAATAATAGGCTTTGACTTTAAGGAAAATTGAGGGAAAAAAAACTTTTCTAGCAAAACCAAAGCATGAATACTGTATATCCCAATGATGTGAACATGTTTTTAAAGCCGAGTCATGAAAAGAATGGAGGTTTTTATGACAATCCATGTTCATCTTATTTGTGGGATTAACTATTTTCTAAGCAAAGTAAAGGGAAAAAAGCTTTTCTTGTGAAACCAAAGCATGATTATCATGTATCCCAATGGTGTGAACATGCTTTTGAAGCTAAATCACAAAAAGAATGGAGATTATTATGAGAATCCACATTCATCTCATTTGTTGGATGAACTTTGATTCTAAGGAAACTGGTGGGAAGAAAAGCTTTTATGCAGAACCAATGCATCAATATCATGCATCCCAATAAAGAGAACGTGTTTTTGTAGCCCAATCATGAGAAGAATGGAAATGGTTATAAGAGTCCATGTTCATCTTATTTAAGGGATAAACTTTGACTTTAAGGAAAATAGTGGAAGAAAAAGCTTTTCTTGTGAAATCAAGATATGAATATCATGTATCCTAAACTTGTGGCTGTGTTTTTAAAGCTAAATCATGAAAAAAAGGATAGTATTACAGAATTCATATTCACCTCTTTTACGAGATAAACTTTGATTATAAGGAAAACGGTGAAAAGAAAAGCTTTTCTTGTCAAACCAATGCATTAATATCGATCATCCCAATGAGAAGAACATGTTTTTGTAGCCCAATCATGAAAACAATAGAGATGGCGATGAGAATCAATGTTTATCTTATTTGTAGAATGAACTTTGACATTAAGGAAAATATGGGAAGAAAAACTTTTCTTGTGAAACCAAGGCAAAATATCATGTGTCCTAATGATGTTAGCATGCTTTGATGCCGAATGATGAAAAGAATAAAGATTATTACGAGATTCCATGTTGGTCTTATTTATGGGATAAACTTTAATTCAAAGGAAAATATAGGGAATAAAATCTGTTATTGCAAAACCAATGGATCAATGTTATGTATCCCAATGAGGAAAACGTGTTTTTGTAGCCAAATCATGAACATATCCATGTCTGTCTCATTAAAAGAATGAACTTTGATTTTATGGAAAACAATAGGAAGAGAAGTTTTTCATGCAAAGCCAAAGCATGAATATCATGTATCCTAATGAGGAGAGCATGTTTTTGAAACCCAATCATGAAAAAAATGGAGATTATTATGAGAATCCATTTAGGTCTCATTTGTGGAATAAACTTTGATTCTAAGGAAAATGGTGGAAAAAATGCTTTTCTTGCAGAACCAAAGCATGAATATTGTGGATCCCGAAAAGGAAAATGTGTTTTTGAAGCCCAATCATGAAAAGAATTGAGATTATTACAAGAATCCATGTAGGTTTTAATTATAGGATGAACTTTGATTCTAAGGAAAATGGTGGGGAAAAAAGCTTTTCTTCTAAACCAATGAATGAATATCATGTACACCAATGATGTGAACATGTTTTGAAGTTGAATCCCAAAAAGAATAAGGATTATTATAATAATATAAGCTCATATCATTTATGGGACGAGCTTTGATATTGAGAAAAATGCTGGGAAGAAAAGCTTTTCTTGTGAAGCCAATGCATGAATATCATGTATCCTAATGACCTGAGCATGTTTTTGAAATAGAATCATGAAGAGAATGGAGATTATTATGAGAATCAAAGGTCATCTCATTTGTAGGATAAACTTTGATTCTAAATGAAATGTTCAGGAGAAAAGTTGTTTTTTTTTGGTAAAATCAATGCACGAATAACATGTATCCCAAAGATATGAACATGTTTTTATAGCCTAATCATGAGAAGAATGGAAATCATTGTGAGAATCCATGTCCATCACATTTTTGGGATAAACTTTGATTCTAAGGAAAATGTTAGGAAAAAAAGCCTTTCTTGCGAAGTTGATGCATGAATATCGTGTATCCTAATGATGTAAACATGTTTTTGAAGCCGAATCACAAAGAGAATAGAGATTATTATGAGAGTCCAAGTTTATCTCATTTATGGGATGAACTTTGATTCTAAATAAATTGTTGGGAAGAAAAGCTTTCCTTGAGTAAGCAATGCATGAATAACTTGTCTATTAATGATGTGAACATGTTTTTATAGCCCAATCATGAAAAGAATAAAAATTATTATTGGAATCCATGTTCCTCTTATTTATGGGATAAACTTTGATTCTAAGGAAAAAGTTGGGAAGAAAAGCTTTTCTTGCGAAACCAATGCATGAATATCGTGTATCCAATGGTGTGAACGTGTTTTTGAAGCCCAATCTCAAAGACAATAGAGATTATTACTAGAAACTAAGTTAAACTTATTTATGAGACAAGCTTTGATGCATGAATGACCTATGTCTTAATGATGTGAACGTGTTTTTGTAGCATAACCATGAGAACAATTGAAATTATTATGAGAATCCTTGTTTGTCTCATTTGGATGATGAACATTGATTCCAAAGAAAATGCCGGAAAAAAAACTTTTCTTGCAAAACCAATGCATGAATATCATGTATCCCAATAATGTAAATGTATTTTTGCAGCCCAATCATGAAAATAATGAAAATTATTACAAGAATCCATGTTTTTCTTATTTGAGGGAGGAGCTTTGATTTAATGGAAAATGATGGGATAAAAAGCTTTTCTTGCATGAATATCATGTATCTCAATTAAGAGAATGTGTTTTTAAAGCCCAATCATGAAAAGAATAGAGATTATTAGGAGAATCCATGTGGGTGTCATTTGTGGGATGAACTTTGATTTTAAGGAAAATGATGAAAAAAAAGCTTTTATTGCAAAACCAATGCATGAATATCATGTATCCTAGTGATGTGAACGTGTTTTGAAGCCGAATCACAAAAAGAATGGAGATTATTATCAGAATCCAAGTTTATTTCATTTTTGTGATAAATTTTGATTCTAAGGAAAATGCTAGGAAGAAAACACTTTTTCTTGTGAAACTAACGCATGAATATCGTGTATCTCAATGAGAAAAATGTGTTTTTATAGCCCAATTATGAAAAAATGGAGATGGTTACGAATTCATGTTCATCTCATTTAAAAGATAAATTTTAACTTTAAGGAAAATGGTAGAAAGAAAAGCTTTTCTTTGAAACCAAAGCATGAGTATCATGTATCCTAATGCTGTGAATGTGTTTTTGAAGTTGAACCATAAAAAGAACAAAGATTATTATGAGAATCCATGTTCATCTTATTCGCAAAATAAACTTTGATTCTAAGGTAAATGGTGGAAAAAAGCTTTTCATGCAAAACCAATACACCAATATTGTGTATCCCAATGACCAAAATGTCCTTTTGTAGCCCAATCATGAAAAGAATGGAGATGGTATGAGAATCCATTTTCGTCTCATTTGAGGGACAAACTTTGACTTTATGGAAAATGATAGGAAGAAAAGTTTTTTCTTGTGAAACCAAAGCATTAATATCATGTATCCCAATGATGTGAAAATGTTTTGAAAGCCAAATCATGAGAATAATAGAGATTATTACAAGAATCCATATTCAACTTATTTATAAGACAAGCTTTGATTCTAAATAAATTGCTAGAAAAAAAGCTTTTCTTACGTAACTAATGCATGAATGACGTGTGTCTTAATGATGTGAACGTGTTTTTGTAGCATAATCATGAGAAGAATTGAAATTATTATGAGAATCCTTGTTTGTCTCATTTGTAAGATGAACTTTGATTCTAAGGAAAATGCTAGGAAGAAAAGCATTTCTTGCGAAACCAATGCATGAATGTCATGTATCCCAATAAGGTGAATTTGTTTTTATAACCTAATCATGAAAATAATAAAAATTATTATGAGAATCCATGAATGAAAAATGGTGGGATAAAAAGCTTTTCTTGCATGAATATCATGTACCTCAGTGAGGAGAAGTGTTTTCAAAGCATAATCATGGAAAGATAGAGATTATTAGGAGAATCCATGGAGGTGCAATTTGTGGAATAAACTTTGATTTTAAAGAAAATGGTGGGAAGAAAAGCTTTTGTTGCAAAACCAATGCATAAATATCATTTATCCTAGTGAAGTGAACGTGTTTTGAAGTCGAATCACAAAAAGAATGAAGATTATTATAAGAATCTAAGTTCGTCTCAGTTATGGGATGAACTTTGATTCTAAGGAAAATACTAGGAAGAAAACATTTTTCTTGTGAAACTAATGCATGAATATCGTGTATCCCAGTGAGAAGAGCATGTTTTTGTAGCCCAATCATGAAAAAAATAGAGATGGTTTCGAGATTCCATGTTTATCTCATTTAATGGATAAACTTTGACTTTAAGGAAAATGGTAAGAAGAAAAGCTTTTCTTATGACACCAAGACATGAGTATCATGTATCCTAACGCTCTGAATGTGTTTTTGAAGCTAAATCATGAAAAGAACGAAGATTATTATGAGAACCCATATTCATCTTGTTTGCAGAATTAACTTTGGTTCTAAGGTAAAAGGTGGGAAAAAAGCTTTTCGTGCGAAACAAATGCACCAATATTATGTATCCTAATGATCGAAATGTGCTTTTGTAGCCTAATGATGCAAAGAATAGAGGTGGTTATGAGAATCTATGTTTATCTCATTTGAGGAACAAACTTTGACTTTAAGGAAAATGGAGGTAGAAAAGCTTTTCTTGTGAAGCCAAATTATTAATATTGTGTATCCTAATGATGTGAACATGTTTTTGAAGCCAAGTCATGAAAAGAATAGAGATTATTGCGAGGATCCATGTTCAACTCATTTGCGAGATAAACTTTGATTCTAAGGAAAATGGTAGGAAGAAAAGCTTTTCATGCAACACCAACGCTTCAATATCGTGTATTCCAATGACAAGAAAGTATTTTTTAGCCTAATCATGAAAAGAGTGGAGATGGTTCTAAGATCCATGTTTGTCTCATTTAAGGGGCAAATTTTGATTTTAAGGAAAATGGCAGGAATAAAAGCTTTTCTTGTGAAACCAAAGCATAAATATCATATAACCCAATGATGTGAATGTGTTTTTAAAGCCAAATCATGAAAAGAATGGAAATTATTATGAGAATCCATGTTCATCTCATTTATGGGATGGATTTTGATTTTAAGTAAAATGCTGTGAGAAAAAGTTTTTCTTGCAAAACCAATGCTTGAATATCGTGTATCCCAATGATGTGAACATGTTTTTGTAGCCTAATCTTGAAAAGAATGGAAATTATTACGAGAATCCATGTTCATCTCATGTAAGGGACAAACTTTGACTCTATGGAAAGTGGTGGGGAGAAAAGCATTTCTTGTGGAATCAACGCATCAATATTATGTGTCCTTAGAAAGAGAACATATTTTTGAAGCCCAATCTTAAAGAGAATGGAGATTATTGTGAGAATCCAAGTAGGTTTCATTATGGGACTTCCACACACCAATCCAATCACTTTGGGCTTATGGCATCAAGTATGCCTCACAATGCAACCATTATAACAACCTAGTGTAAAATGAGTATATATTAGTTATTCATGTATTTAAACAATAATGATAAGGTATTAAATCTATATTGGTCCTCCCTCTAATTTTTGAAATAATAGCCCATATTATTATTTCAAAATCTGTTCAAGGTATTTCTAGTGGGCTGGGATCCCTTTCAACATGTTACAACCTTGAGCGACTTAATAAATTACAACAAACCTAGCTGGGTAGGTAACATAGCTTACCATTTGCATCTCTATGTAACTCTTCAATCAGTTAGGTGGTAACTTTTTGCCTAAATGTATCATACATATTTCACCAAACCATTGCCTCTAACATCATATGGTCAAGTGTGACACATTTAAGCCATACAAGATTAGTTAACTAAGACCTATTACTTATAACTCATGTTGTTTGGGCTGAAGGGACCTTGAGGACTCAACAAAATACCTTTGGCCAAAACTCAGGTATATTGTTATGAATAATGGAAGGCCTCCTTATCATGTGAAGCATGTGGCTCAATATTGTATGAGGGATTTTGTTTATTTCTTTTGTCTATTAATTAATATCTCATCACCTTTGCATGCATAGCATTTATAATATGGCAAAAAATAAAACTACTATCATGCATACTACTTGGATGTTATGGACTACTATCTAGTGCAATTTCTTTGAGCCATTAAAGGAAATTGGTTGGTCAAATCTTAGGTGATTACATACAAAGTCTTCAAAGCTTCTTGTAATTTTTTGGGCTTTATGGCGCCGTCCACCTAGATCTCCATCTTCGAGCTACAAAATTTTTCCTAGCTAGTCTTAATTTTACACTTATGGAATCTAATTACATTTGCAATAAAAAAACCTCAAATTACATTTGAGGGGATTTAGATGAGAAAAGAATTTTACAATCGTAGAGAAAATAGAGATAAGGTAGGGTTCACTAAAAATTTAAACATCCATAAGTAATCAACTATACATCCACAATCATATTGGGCGTAGTCCATAATCATCCTATACGTCGACAATAATTATGAAAATATGTACACATTTGTTTTAAATTCAAGTTACCAATTTTTAATGCTTAAATAATTTATCCATATTTAATTTAATTAATAAAACAAGTTTCTTAAATGATTAACATTTATTCTAATCATATTGGAATAATTCCTATTCCAAGAAGGTCTAGTTATTTAAATTCAATTTAGTTTTCAGTTAATCAAATTAATTGAATTTTAATTCCATTCTTATTATTTTATCCAATTTATATCATAAACAATTTAAGAAAAATAAATACCAATGGATAATTAGGTATTTGATGATATGTAAGAGTTTTAACTGGAATCAACCTCCCACGGAGGTGTATTGCGCCAACCATGCTAACTTTTAACATTTTTTTATTTTATAATTTAATTTGATTTAATATGATTATATCAGATTTTAAATTTCAAGAAAATTAAAATTGGGAGAGTTTTACTCTAAGTAACATTGTGTTTGTTGTAAATCTTAGAAGAATCCTAGTCCAAGTAGGACTTTATCCCATGCATGGCTACCTTAGCCATCCTACTCCAATTTAAACACTATTGTCTTTCTCCCACTAAACCTCTAAAAATACAACAACTCCTTGCTACCATTGATGTCGCAGCAAGATCTAAGAAAGAAGACAAGATGTCGTAGGCTTCAAGCACACCTAATGCACCCATTTTCACCTTAAATTAAAATGTTTTCAGCATTGATTTTAACCTAACTTTTCTAGAAAGCATTATGAACCTTTCATGACACTTTCAAGGTGGAAAATAAGGAAAAATTGCAGCAATGGCTGCCTAAAAATCAGCCCCATCAAAACACTAAAATGGAGCCAACCTAGCACTAATCAATACCAAATTGTTAACTGATGATTCCAATATCGATTTAATTAATAAAAATCATATTTTAATTAATTAAAATTGAATAATAAAAAAGAATCAGCTTGCTGGAAATTTAAAAATCAGAAAGAAACAATTTTCTTTAATTTTTAAATTCAGCAATGGATCAAGATAGCATTAAAACAACAAAATCTTTAATCAAGACTAAAGCACATGATTAGTCAAATCGATAATAAGGCTCATAATGCCCCTTTCAGGAAGTCTTGGTGCAACAAGTAAATAGATTACAAAGAGTTTTATAAATAACATCTAAACATGGTAGTGGAAACATAATAATAAATATAATTTAAGACTCTCTAAACAAGATCATCTTACATGATCTTAACTAATCTTTAAGATCAAGAAACCTATAATCTAGTCAAGATTCAAACATAATTAATTTTGCTTCACTAAGTCTTTTAGCAATTCCATGGGCCAATTATCAAATTCATCGAGCCCAGTTGTCATAAACCAAAGCAATTAAAGCATTTAGCCTCTAACGATTATCCACATAGGTGACCCGAAAAACCTTTAACAAGGAAGGGACTTTGTTGCCAAGAACTGTGCTAGCAACATAGATTTCAATAAATTTTCCCTTACACCTTGATTCAATAATCAAATTTAAGAAGAAAACAATTTCTCTTCAAGAACCTTCAAATTTGTGCAATCTACTAAGTGAAGTCACGAAAAATGCAAAATAAGTTCCTAGACGTCTCTTGGCCAAATTCTTTTTGTCTCTCATAGACTATATAGGACAACTAACATAATGCAATATATTTAGGATTTAAAAATTTAATCTTTGTAAAATTACAATTTTGTCCTTATCCTATGTGAACTCATTCAAATTAGGCCTAAGTAACCATTACTTTTATTAGACATATAAACCCAGTCTTAATTTAATTTCTACTAATCGCCCTCATGTGTTAATCCATTAGGCCCCTATTTTATTAGCAGTAAATATAAAATAGCCCAATTAAGATTTATATTTATAGACCAAGATTAGCATTTAGGAATACATGAAGGCCACCCAACATGTATAGAGTGTCAATATGGATTTGATAAGCCCTTAATGTTTAGTATCTCAATATATAAATATCCTTTCATCATATATCCATGAATTAGAAAGAGCATAGTTCAATGTTTACTCTAAGCTTGTTCCGTATTAGTATACAATGCTTATATGTTAACTCTATAATCAATATTGCCTAGGCCAAGGACTTTGAGTTAACATAGGCCAGGTATATGTGAGATATGTCCCCTCATATCACTTGGGGTGATGAATACTCTTAAGACCACCCATTCATCTACCATATAAATCATGACATACCCAAAACTGTCCTACCATAAGCATCCATCTATTGTAGAGCCATTTGGTGATGGAACCAAAGATTGACACTCCTCATATGAAATAACTTAGTGTCACAAGTCTAAGGATCACTTACACCACTGACACATGCCAGTATTTTCCTAGATTTTTGAGTGAAATACCAAATAAAACTCTCATAGCGGTTCATGTTCAGTGTACTTGTTACATAACAAGCACCCATATGATGTCTTTAAGTACCTCTATATTTTAACTTATGAGATCAACTGCATTCATCCTTTGCATGGAGGCTTACACATAGCAGTTTTTATGCATTGTCAATGCTCTGTTTGGATAATATGATGACTAGGAACATTTTTAGAACATGGCTTTGATGCAAAAAGATCTCATAATTGTAAGTCTTTATAATTCCTTTGCCAGACCAATATGTTTCATAGGCTTTATTTATAGAAGATATTTATAACAACCATACAACTAAATATTATGGATAAAGAAATACCTTTATAACATTAATTAAATATAATGTTTAGTTACAGGAAATCGCAAAATGATAATGCCTTACAAGCCATAATAATTAGCTTATAGGGCCTACACTAACATCATTAAGTACACATACCCATACCTTGAGTGGTCATCCGTAAAGGTAATGAAGTAGGAATACCTATTCCTAGCCTATGTTCATTGGTCCATATACAACTACATTTATTAGGCCTAATATAACACTAGCCCTTTCACCTTTTCCATTAGAAAGAGTTTCGATCATCTTGCCAGGGAGATAATTTGTATTATCTTATGATTCATGATCAAATGGGTCAAGATAGCCTTGTTCATGTAACTTACCTAATTAGGTCTAATTGACATTTCCAAGCCTACAGTGCTAGTTATAGGTCTTGGTTGGATCATCCTTTTTTGCTTTCTTCACATTAAAATTAAGCATAGACATTTCAAGATCCAACATAAATAGCTTATTCTATAATAAGGTTGGTCCATAAACTATGTTATTTAGGATCATCGAACAACTGTTACTTTTCATCCTAAACAAGAAACTATCATTAGCAGTGAGGTATGAGACTGAAATGATGTTTCTAAACAATCTTGGAACATAAAGATTTTTTTAAGCTCCAAGGGCATGCCTATGGGCAATGATAAGGCACAAGTTCTAATGGCAATGGTTGCAACTTTTGCACCATTACCCATTTTTAGGATTACCTTATTTTGGCTTAATTGCCTACTATTCTATAATAGACTCATCTCATTACATAAGTTTGATCTGCATCCTGAATCAATTATCCAAGAACCATAATTACTAGTAGAGAGGTTTAGCTTAATTATAAATATGTTGAAGCAAACAATTTTCCATTTTCTGAGAACATTTCTCAATTGGTCATAACAGTCCAAACATTTTGGTTTATGGTATCATGTGTACCTCGTAGTACAGTTAATATAAATCCCTATCAACAACCTAGTATGAAAAAAGTATAAACTAGTCTTTTCATGTTTTAAACCAATTTAAGACAAGGTATTAAATCTTTATTAGTTCTCCCACTAATTTTTGAGATAATAGCCTTCATTATTACTCGGGAAACTCTTCATGCTATTTCTAGTGGACTGAGACCCTTTTCAACAAGTTGCAACCTTGAGTGATTTAACAAATTACAACAAGTCTAGTTGGGTAGGTAACATGGCTTACCAATTGCATCCTTATGCAACTCCCATATTAGCTGGGTGGCAATTCTTTGCCTAAATGCATCATATGCATTTCACCTAACTATCGCTTCTAATGCTATATGGTCAAGTTTGTAAGCATTTGGACAACACAACATTAGTCAAGTAAGACCCATCTTTCATAACTCAAGCAGTTTAGATAAAAGTTTGGCCTTGAGTGACTCGACAAATCTCCCAAGGGCAAAACTTGGGTATCTTATTATTAATGATGGAAGGGGCTTCATCATGCGAACCATGTGACTTGATATTGTATATAGGATTTCATTGATTTCATTTAATTATTTAGGCTCATCTTGTCAGCATGCATAACACTTATAATATCACATAAAATAATCTACTATCATGCTTTCTACATGGATGATTATGGATTTTATCTAATCCAATTTCCTTAAGCTAGCAAAGGAAATTGGTTGGTCAGTTCTGACTACATACATAAACTTCTCAAGCTTTGATGTAGTCTCCTGGGCTTCATGGCGCCATTGCTAGGGTCTCCTTTTTCGAGTTACAAAATTTTCTTAATAATCCTAATTTTACATTTAATGTAATCTAATTACATTTAAAATAAAGATACCTTAAGTTACATTCAAGGGGTACTTGGTAAGGAAAGAATTTTACAACCCCAAAAAATAAGAGATAAGGCAGGGTACGCAGACTCTATTTAATAAAATAAATTCCATGAAAAATAACTATCCTCAATAATATTGGGTCTAAGTCCATAATCATCCCATACGTTCACAATTTATATTATGAACTTATAAATAAGTTATAATTTCTAGTTACCATTTTTTAAGAATTTATTCTTGATCCTTTATATAATTTAATTAACAAAAATATTTTTCTTACTTGATTAACATTTATTCTAATCAAATTAGAATAAATACTAATCAAATTAGGATTAATCGATTAAATTAAATATTTCCAAGTAAACAATTTAATTGAAAATAAAACATATTAATTAAATATTATCCAATTAACCAATTTAATTGGACATCAAACATGATAATTTTATTATTCAATTATTATTTTAAACTATTTAAGATTAAACAAATTGAATAATTATATATATTTGGTGATAATTAAGAGTCCAATTTACATCGAATCACAAGTTCCATAAACTAGAAACTAGCTTTGTGCGGTCACTCTTCTAGTTTGCGAAGAACACTTATGCCGCATATTTGTGTGATATCAAGTGACCAGCTTTGAATGAGATTTCATCTTGCAATGAAGCAGCTGGTGGCAGCATCTCATGCAGCCACTAGAGACCTTGCAAAAAAAAGAAAGATAAAAGCAACCATCTCTAATTACGTGATGAAGAATCCTTCACCAAAAGACAATTTGATGTTGCTGTCGCATTGATTATGGCTCCAAAAAGCCATTCTACGTACCTTATTTTGCTGCTAATATGGGCCTCTTTTCGTGGAGTTTAAGCAGCTTCTGGCAGCACCTGCTGGTAACAACGATTGCCACCAGAACATCCATTAATGGAAGTAAGCAGCTGCCAGCTGCTACACTATTGATGCGCCAAAACACTGCTGCCAGCAGCATGAAATAAGCGGCACAGCATCAAACAAAAAGCCATGCAGCTGCATGGAGCAGGCGACACAGCAGCAAGGAGGAGCGAATGCCATGTGCCCTATCATGGAGAAACGGTGCTACTGCCTGCTGCAAAGAAAACGCACCAAATCGGTTCTATGGTTTCAATAAGCATCTTGTAATTGCGCATGTGCTTCGACTTTTTTTTCTTTTATATAAATATCAAGAACAAATCTTGAATGTATAATAATCCTTAAAGTCATCCAAGAACATCAACAACAAGATGCAGAAAAATCTAAATTTTTTTCCTGCACTGATTAATCTCCGAAATCGGTATAATGTTAGCCCGAACAGTTCTCAATTGAGGCCAACGAATTGGTCCACCGACTAATTATTGTTTTAAACTAATTAATTACTGTAAATTAACATGCATTTATTTTTTGACATAATTAAAATTAAATTAAAACAATTTTAATAAAATTTTAATTATTTAATCGGATCAAGAATAATGTCTAAATAAAACTTTTCAATAAGGTAACAATTAAAACAGGAGATTAATAAAAATGACTCAAGCAACGCTTGGATACCACTTGTTAGAATTCAGATTATGCTCATTCAAATAAAAATAATAAATTTAATAATAATTATTAAATTATGCAGTTGAAAAATAAATTAAAACAATACCGAATTCCACTGGAAGATCTACTTACGTGTCTTTAACCGTCTAGAAGTTCAAGAACATGGAAACAAAAATCATACCTCAAATCGGGATTTTCAAGATCCTTGACTAGATTCGGTCCCCACTTGTTCTTGCACATTGAGCCTGGTTGTCGCAAACAAAAGCCATCCATTATTCGGCCTCTAACGATGATCCACATGGTTGACTCAAGAAACCTTCACAAAGTTGAGATCGTGTTTTGTGGGGAGTTATGCTAACAACATAGGTTTCACAAACCTTCCCCTTAATCAAACACCTTTGCCATCTAAAATGGCTAAAAGAAAATGTTTTCCCTTATCAAGCTTTAGCCATGCAGCTAAACCTGATTGAAATAGTGAAGGCATGATTTTAATTCTACAGACGGCAAAAATATGGCTATGTATAATTAGGTTAAGTGAAATTAAATTTTTTGTTTAATTGCATTTGGACCCTTAGATAAATTGAACTTTTCAATTAAGTCCTTAAGAGACAATATCTCTTCAATTAGTCTAATCCCATTTTAATTCCATAAAATCACCTTTACGTGTGTGACCCATTAGGCCCTTTACATTTTGGCAATAACTAAAAATTAATTCAGTTAAGATTGATATATTTATAAACCATGAGTAATGTCTAGCAATACATCATGGCCACCTAGATGTTACAAGAGTTAATATTGTTTGACAAGCCTTTCAAAGTACATTATGTTAGTGTAATTTGATCCTTTCATCATATATCCCAAATAAGATGAGCATGGTGCAGTGTCTACTCTTAGTACTTTCCATTTTAGTCCTGTAGCCTCTAAATGTTAACTCCATAATCAATATTGCCTTGACTAAGGACTTTTGAGTTAACACGAGCCAAGAACAACTAAGATACATCCCCTCATATCACTTGAGGTGATGAATCCTCTCTGGACCACTCATCCACTATTAGTGCATCATAACATACCCAAAACTACCATACCTTAGGCATCCACCAAAGTGGACTCGATCGTGATGATCTCTAAGTACGTAAATTCACATACAAGGTGACCTGGTGTCGCAAGTCTAAGGATTACTTAAACTACTAACACATGATAGTACTTCCATAGGCACTTAAGTGAACTACCATATGGAACTCTCATGGCTGGTCAAGTTCAGTGAACTTGTTACCATAACAAGCACCCATATGTTATCCTTAAGCATCACAATACTTTAACTTATGAAAACAACTGCATGCACCATATGCAAGGAAGCTTAACATATGCTAGTCTTGATCATTATTAGTGCCCTATCTTGATAATAAGATGACCAAGAATGATTTCAGAAACACTACTTTGATGTATAATGATCTCATAATTGTAACTCTTCATAATTCCTTTACGAGGCTAATGTGTTTCATAAGCTTTATCTTCATAAGACTTTTCATAACAATTATTCCAATGAAATGTTATGGATAAAGAAATACCTCATAAAAATTTAATAAAATAAAATATTTGAATACATGAAATCACTAAATAGTAGCTCCTTACAAGCAACAACCTAGGCTTGTGAGGCTTACACTAACATAGTTTGCATAATTAACTTATATAAGCCTTAACCAATCCTATTGGCTCTGGGGCACATACTAATAATAGTTACATACGACTTATAGATTTAGGATTAGGTTATGATTCGAATTTACGTAAATCCAAGATGTAAAGAAGACAATGCCAAAAAGAAATGACCAATTAAATCATCATCAAGACTTGTGAAGACCTTGTATGATATCCCTAGGAATTTGTCCAACTAGTTTCCTAATGGCTTATGTTTTTATGCTTATTCATGCTCGGTAAAAATTCTAATATGTATGTATGTTAATATTTATGAAAATATGTGACGGAAAAAATTATTTTCGTTGAAAACATATGTCAACCGAATCATATAAGGGTTGATTTTGTGATGTTTTGATTTTATTTGGCTTATTTTGTAAATATGGAAATCTTAAGGACTAAATTGCAAAAATTGCAAATTTTTTCTTGGTCATATAAGCTTGGCTGACTTCTTGTAGGCATCTTTAGAAATGTTTTTGTGCTTAGTTTAACATATTTGAATGTGTTTTATGAATTTCATACCATTCTAAGTCCATTTTGTAATTTTAGAAAGCTCAGGGACTAATTTGCAAAATTTGAAAAAAATTGTTTCCAGGCCATATGTGTTTGGCCGAATCATTTTCATGATTTTTGGTGTGCTTTTTGTGATTTTTCATGATATGTTTTGTGTTAATTTATGATTTTCTATTATGTAGGGACTAAATTAAAAATATAGAAAAGGTTTAAATACATTAAAAAATTCATGCATATAGGGGGTATTTTCCTATGGTCTTCCATAGGTGTATAGAAATTATTAAAACCTTTTGTATTCTTTTGGTTTTTCATTAAGGTATGAAATGAAATTTTAGAAAATTTAGGGACTTATTTGCAAAATTGCAAAATTTTTGTTTTAAGGCCATAAGTGCTTGGTCGAATGGATTATGTGGCTTTTGATATAATTTGCATGATTTTTTGTGATTAATTTTGTGTTTAATTATGAATTTATTTTGTATAAGGACAAAATTGCAAATTTTGTAAAGTTTAGGGACTATTTAGAAAAACTTTGTATTCTAAGATTAATATGATATTTTTGACAATTTAAGAATATCTATAACATTCCTATGGTCTTCCGTCGGATTGCAAAAATTATTAAAATTTTTAGCATTCTATTGGTTTTTCGATGAGGGTACGAAATGTAAATTTGAAAAGTTTAAGGACATACTTGCAATTATTGCATTTTAGGTCGATCTTGATATTTAAGCTACCCATAAAGGGTAAAATTATCATTTCATATCATCTTAGGTGAATCTTGATATTTAAGCTACCCATGGAGGTTACCAAGACACTTTTTAAAAAAAAAATCAAGTTTTTTAGGGTCACCATGATACTTTTAGGTCAAAGGTGTACTTTAAGGGAGTGTTGGTCAAATCGACCAAATTAGAGTCCATTTAATCAAGTTTAGTACATTTTGTCTAAACCAAGTCAAGGAAATTTTTTCAATGATATAAATAAAATTAGAATTTTTATAAAATTAAAGCAATGTCTCAATGGTAAAATAGTACAGAAAATTTCTCCCAACATAAAAAAAAAGTTTTACGGATTATTTCAATAACGAGGTATCCTTTTAAAAAATATGAAAATTGAGATTTTTTATAAATTTTGAGAAAATAAAACCTTTTGTATTCCATTAGTTAGCCAGCAGAGTACAAAAGATGTTTTGATTTTCAAAACCTTTCATATTCTACTAGCTCTCCAGTGGTGTTGAAAGAGAATGATAAAAGCCTGTTTATTCTTCTGGTTGTCTTGAAACGTACGAAAGAGAATTTGATTTTTTTAAAAAAATTATAAAACACGATTTTTTTTCATTTGAAATAATAAATTTGTTTCATAAAATTTTATTTCTAAATATGGAAATTATAATTAAATATCAAATATTGAAATTGAAGTAAAAATCAAAGTTTATGTTAACACATGATTAATAGGTACTGATTATCGGGGATCGCAAGATGGTTGATCCTTACTTGTGATTGTAACTACTCTCGAACCCTTTCATGCGATCTTTGGTGTTTTTGCAGATCTCAGAGTTTGTTTTAATGGGTTTCGTAACCTACAAATAAAATCTCTGGTAGGTGACCAATCTTACCTAGCCCAAAATAGATTGGTGGCAACTCCAAAAAAATGGTCATTTTATAACGATTATTTAGGGTTAAGTCAAGTGAACGATTCATCTCGACAACTCAATCCCCTAACAAGAAAAATAAAAAATCATATTATTAATGATATGGCCCTAAAAATAAAAAATAATAATGATAAATAGATATATATATATATATATAAACAAGGGGTACATCCACCATATTAAGTTGGTGTAGTCAGATTTATATCCAAGCCATGTTATGATAGTTTGGCAACTCCACTAGGGATAGTTAGAAAGTCAAGCCTAAAATTAATTATATGTTAACTAAATTTTGATTAATTTAGTTTCAACCAGTATTTAACTATAATACCTAGTATTTTCAAAAAAAAATTATTATATTTTTTATTTATATGGAAATTTCTGTATATATTGTCAATATTTTCATCTTTCCACTAACCCTTTGGTTTCCTTTGCAATGTTATTTTATAGGGCATTTAGGATAGGGGTTTTTTATTATTTTTGAAAAAGTCAAGTCATGAAAAGTAAGTTATTCCCCCACACACATTGTGCACATTCATATGCATTAGATTCTTCTTCAAGTATATGGAGAGGGCATAACTACCTAATATTTTAGGAGGGGCTAAAGTAGCTCTGCCTTTTGAGGTGTTAGCCTCTGTTTGGGCCAATGAAAAGCCTACGTAGTGTAAATACCTTTGTCTGGCCGAGGTGTCAGCCTTGTTATGGGCATGAAAGATATGCCCACTAGAATTGAACCCTTTTCAACATAAACCCATGATGGGTAAGGATTAGGGTACCTTATCAGTTCTTTCTAGACTTAAGGAACAATTTGAGAACCTATTTAGATGTCCAACCCAAACTTCTGGTCATGAACTGTTAGGGCCCTACCTAGTTGGAGCCGTATACAGTTTTAGAGGGTATAGAATTAGGTACACATAGAGGAATGTCTCATACCTTTTACTATTGTAATTTGATTTTCTTGATATTAATAAGCGCATGTTGGGTTCCTATGATACCTTTTATTTTTGCTTATATCTTGGATCAATTTGTTATATATAAAGGATTTCTCTTAATTTTTGGCACGACATCCCTATCTCATGGAAACTTGTAAATTCATTAATTTTTACAAAATTCACATTTTTATAGGCTCAAGCATTTGTAATTTTTACAATATGCTGAAATTATTCCATTTATTGAATTTCAAGGATTAAGATGAGGAACAATTTAGAGGCAAGGATCAGTGCAATAGAGTCCATTTAAGAGGAATGTGGTCA
>JBBYHM010238968.1:0-30221 GCA_038381775.1 Adansonia rubrostipa | reverse complement strand
TAATTATAGTCAATATTAATGAACTTTTACAAATGAAAATAAAACATAATTACAAAAAAAAATTATATAATCATATCGAAAATTACTTTTATGAATAAAATTCAGTCATACCTGTAAAAAAGCTTTATCTCGATTACTTAACTTTCAATAACACCTTAACTTGATTATATTTTTTTCATTTTATAAACTCTCTATCAAAAGAGGGAGCTCCTTTTATAGAGAGCTCCCTCCGTCCCTCCATCAGATAAAGGTCACGGGTAAAATACCCGTGACCTTAGAAGGATATGACAGAAGTTATATCTCTCTGTAAAGGCTGCAAAAGCCTAAATTATAAGGGTCACAGGTATGTGACCCTTATAATTTAACCTAAAAAAAAAAAAAAAACCTAGTTGGGAAATCGCTATGTGATATGGCGATTTCCCAACATAGGTAGGAAATCGCATATGACATAGCGATTTCCCAATTAATTTTCAAATTCTGGTAACTACATTTGCAATTGATCAGAAATCGTCATTTCATTTGTCGATTTCTTATAATAAGTTAAGAAATCACCATCTGATTTATCGATTTTTCACTAAATTTTGCAATTGAGAAATCATTATTTGAAATGGTGATTTCTCAATTAATTTTTAAAATTGGCCTATTTCGGTAAATAATCTGAAAACAACTTATTTACGGAAATAAAAAAGAATTTTATATTATTTTAATAAAAAAGCCCCTGATAATCAATGCATGCAATACAAATCCAAGAAACCTAGATCAAACTTAAAAACACCAACAAATATGGCTATTAAACTCATTAATATATGTTTGTAATATGAAATAAACCATATGATTCATAATTTCATAGATGGAATCAAATATCTTCTTTGTGATTATAAAAGTTACATGGGTAAATCCAATTAAAACTAAATGTTAATGTTGTGTGAACAATTAGTTTATACAACATTAATGATGTCAATTAATCATCTAGGCTGCTTCACTATTCTTTAGCTTTGTTTTAAACTCCATTATTTTTCATATTCATTTGAAGCTATAAAGTTGGTATAATATTAAATGGTATTGATAAAAGCAAGCAAGAGAAGATATTATTACTTCATAATCAAATATGCAAATGGGCAATCACATTGTTAAAAAAAATAATAAAAGAATGCAAAACCTCCTAAATATAGGGATTTTTTCCCTTGAGTAGCCTGCCATCATTTCTTATACAAAGCTCTCGCTTTTACCATTTTTGATTGCTTGGTCCACATCTTCCCCGATGTTAGATATAATATCCCATCTTGTAGGCAATAGCATATACATTAAAAACAAAAATACAAAAAACCCATTATCAAAATCAGCACACAATCCCCAATAAACAACTCAAAGCACAATTTAGAGATTATAGTTAAATTAAAAATCACTAAAAGCAATGATATTTTAATTAGACTAATAGTTCAGAGATCGTAGTTAAACTAAAATAAAAGTTTGATAAACTATTTACTTAATCAATAATGTAATAATAGAAGAAGAATAGTGATAAATCAATAGAAAAGTTGGTATGTTGAGAGTCAACCAAAAGAGATAAAAGGGTTTGAGGGGGAAAAACTTAAAGTAAATGCAATCAAACTTGATGCAAAATATAAACTTGCAACTGACTCCATAAAAAAATTAAACATTTCAAAGCATTATATCAATCTATAATTAATTGCTAACAAAATCTCAAAATAACTAAGTAAAAATTGTTGAATACATCTCCATTTTGTGCAAACAGCTCGACAAATAATCCTCATCCATATAGTACTACAAGTCCCCAATCCCAAGTCCAAACCTTATATATTAATATTCCTTTTCTATTATTATTATTGAAAAGCAGAAATTAAAACTTTTACAAACTACCATCTTCACTATACTGCATATTTTCTTATATATCTTAGAAGTCCTCACTCATTTGCCAGCCTTGAATAATACATTTTCTTCCTTTTTTTATTAGCAGCTTCAACTTGCTTCAATGTTCATATCCCATGATTATTTTTTTATGAAAGTAGAATATCAAAACTACTTTTAAGATATCCAAATAGTTATCTTATAGACACACAACAAAGAATTGAAAGCGTACACACATTGATCAACTAACCTTAATAAATGATACCCTTTCAACTCTATAGTAAGTTAGGGGTACTAAAGCCAACTCCTACTGTGAGTCAGATGACACAAAAGCTTACTCAGGTCCAACATTAGCTCTACTATGTCATCCTTTTCATTGTGATCACAACTCTATCAAGACCATCAATGACTTGCTTTATTAATTGAAGCATCGATAGTTCAATTAAAATGATGAAATTGAATCTAAGTAATGGAAATGATTGTTACCTTTATTTGTCTTGAACTTAAACAACTCCTGTCTTTCAATCTCACTGCCAAAAGGTATAGGGAAAAATATACTAAATAACAAAATTTTTCAATATTGCACTGGCTAAAACTGAAATTTCTTTTCCCATAAATTAACACTAATCTTGGATTTTTGTAAGGTTTTAAACAGTTAACAAAAGAGGTTATTTAAGTTTCACCTTAATGAAGCAGAAACACTGTACATAGGCTTTAATTTGAACAATAAATGGATCATAAATAAAAGTTATAGGAAGATTTTCCTTATAGAAGCAAAACATATGCTAATATCACCAAGGTCTGCTATGTAAGGAATTGATTACAACCACCAACAATGTCTGAGAGAGCAATTGATATTTGTGAGCTCTAAATTGTGAGCAACCAAAAAAAAAATGATAAATTTTAGCAAATTGTTAAACAATATATTATAAACAGCTAAACTTGTTGCTATATAATTCCATTTTCACTATTTATTATTCATTAGTGAATCATCCGAAACCCATGGCTAATTCTAAGTTTAACTAAACGGATTTAATAAATTATAATGATATTAAGGGTGTATTACACGAATATATCAAAATATATATAATATACAAATATATAATATTTTAAATACAATTATAATAAAAAAATAACATGTAGTCTACTTGGCTATTTTTTATTGGTTTTTTACTAATTTTTTTAAACTTATTTTTTGTTTGATTAAATTGAAAATTTTTGCTTGAGGTTTTATGAAAATGGCAAATATAAGGCTAAGCTTTGATTAAGACTTTTGAGGTTCAATTGGAATTATTTCAAATTTGCAAGTATATTATAACATTTGATATGAAGTTGCATGAGATTATAAAATAGCGTAATGCCTAATTAATATTTTAATTATTTTAAGTAATCTTAAGGTAAAGTATTCAAGTTAATCAAACTAAAAGATTATCTAATTTGGTAAAAGATTTTTTAAATGAATTGCATATTTGATGCTTGAGATTAGATTTGATTACGGGTTGGTTTAATAAGTTCACTTGGTCACTAAATTTTTACCCAAGGCTCGGTTTGACTTGATTCGTCAAACTCTAAAACTTATTTTAGTATTGAAAAATTATTAAAATTATTATATATTTATATGTTTTATAAATTAAATTTTAAAAAATATTAATTAAATAATAATTCTGAACTTCAAACATATACTTAAGGTCTAACCAGAAATAATTATATTTGAAATAATTTATAAACTTAAAAAAATATAGAAATATTCTCTTATGTAAATTTAAGAAAAAAAAAGTTTCGAATTTAACTTTTTTGTTTGTATGTGATTGCTTATTTTCTACATTTACCTTTTAGATGCTTTTGATATTATTGACAATTAAAGGTTTATCTTTGGGATGCTTTAATTAAAAAATTTTATATGCATTATTAATCTCTTATAAATATTTTATTTTCTAACATTCACATGTTTGATTTTTTTTCTTTTAAACAAAAACGTTACTGTTTTCTTAATTAAAATCTTTTAAATTTTGTGATTAAGTCACTTAGTGATCTGTAACAGAACTTTCTTAATACTAATTACTTATTCAACTTTTGCTAAGCCATGTACACAGCATTTATTTATTTATTTATTTAATAGCTGATCCATGAGAAAATGTGTCGTCTAAGATCTCTTTGTCAGTAATCTAACCACTAATAATACTAAAACGGATCAAGTGAACCCTATTATAAGCAAACATTTTGTAGGATGGATCGAAGGGAAGAAAATGAAGTGATAAACTCTGCGAATCAATCATTCATTTTTTAATAAAAACAAATCAGAACAAATTGAAAGGGTAATAAGTACCTTTCCATCTTCTTCTCTCCATTTCTTTCCTTTTATTTTATTTTATTTTATTTTTTCATTTCTAAAGATTCTAGCATCAACACTAGATAATTTTAAAGTAATAGGAAAAAAAAGTATGAGAGACTAAGATGACTTTGATCTGAAACCTTTCGGTTTGCATCAACAGAGGTCTTATCTCCTCCGAAGCAGATATGATTGAACCACCATCAACCATCAATTTGGAGTTGCCAAGCACGATCAGTTCCACCGTATCATCCGCCCTATTCATATTCGCTGAAGCTGCCATCATCACACATCAAAAATAAAATTTCAACGCTCTTATAAAGTTTAATGTAGTCTGAATATTAATTAAAAGTAAAAAAAAAAAAAAAGAAAATAAATAAAAAACTGGTTTTGTTTCTCTTGCGAGATCCTTTTTTTATCTCTTCTTGCAAATTGCCTTTCTCTTATCCGTATCATCTTTGAATCTTCTTTTTTTTCTCTTTTTCGATAGCTATAGATTGCTCGACCACTCCACCCTCATCCTTTTCTGATTACTTGATGACTCCATGCCTCTCTTCTACCGACATTGCCTCTATCTCTTCTTCTCTTCCCTTTTTTCTCTTTTCTCCTGACAAACATTTGAGGAAGAAAAAGGTGGGAAGAAAGAAACAATTACTTATATGGACAATTTCAAAAGTTAAAATCAATTGATTGAAAGTTATAGGAATAGGTGAACAATTGAAAGGAAAAAGAAAAAGATGGAAACAAAAGGAAGAAAATCGACTGAAAAAATGGGAAGAGCTGGGCAAATCCTATTATTTAAACAGGGAAAAGAGAAAAGACGATTGAAATTTTTTCTTACATTTTTAATATATATGGAAAATGACAAAAACATCCAGAACATTTTAAAAAAAACCTTTACTATTCCACAGGACTGAAAAATAACATACTGTTAGATATCCTACTCCTTTCTTGATTCTCATCAGAAACAAAGTACAAGCTACAAATAGCGCAACATTGCTTGAATATTCCAAAAGTTTTCTTATGCTAGATAGATATGCTTTTAACTTCAAATTTATTCTAATTTTATTACCCCATTTGTAGACTGGTTCAAGACCATTAGGTTTGACTGAAATTGAGTTGGAATTGAACTTACAATTTTTTTAATTACATTAGCTGAACCCACATTATTATTTAATTAATAAAAAATTTATTTAAATTTAATTATAAAAATATATAAATATAATAAAAATAATTTTTTATTTTAACATTTTTTTAATAGTAAAACAACCTCCACAGTCCACTTCAATAACCTCTTTGTACAATTGTCATAAACGAGAGGACAAATAACTTTCTTTTTTGGCGAACTTTGAGACTTGAGGATGTGAGATTCGAACTTTGCTCTTTAAACAAAAATGTATGTACTAATCATTGAGTCAAATGCTCAGATGCATGAAGATAAATAATTTTTTTATTTATAGAATCTCACCAACTAGTATGTTACGAAAATATAATATCTCAATTTTGGATACTTCTAAGACATAAATATAATATTAAAAAAATTAAAACACTATATAAAATATAATATAAAAAAGAACATCATATGCATACATCGGCTATTAGATCTACAATTTATAAAGAACCCAAAATTCGTTCCTGTAATAAGAGGCCATGCCGGTCCATAAACGTCATCAAACTCATCCAAACCAAAAGTCTTTCTATTATGTCAATCCTTAACTCAAATACCTTAGAATAGATCTAGTAATTTATATATTCGTTCATATGCATATATTTTGTTATGTTTTAATCGTATTTAAGGTATTTTATATTTAAATAAATTTTAAAACGTTAATAATTTATATTATATATTTTAAGATATGTATTCTTGTTGTATTGTGTATTTGATATTTTATACATGTTATATTTATGTAATCGTATTTAAAATTATCAAATTTATTATAAAATCAAAAAGAAAAAAAAGAGAAAACCGTAAATAATAGTAGGAATTCTTTTTTACTACTTGGACATAATTAAAACAATTTTAAATAATTATTTAGTATTTACCTTCTCGAGAGTGAGTGCAAGGCTTTTGGAAGCGAACTTCTCAAGGTAATCACCAGTGTTTCTAGCATAAATTAACAGCAAGGATTCGCATAAGAATTCAGGTTGCATATCAACTGAAACAATTTTGTTGCCACAATTTTGCAAGAACATCAGTCAATTACTCTTCCTTGTGAACCATAAAAGGATTATCACTTTCAGCTTGATAACTCTATAAAGAAGTGTTATTTAATCCCATTATGTGTATTAAATTGATTAAGTCTCATATATTTTTATTTATATTGTATTTATTTAGTATTATTTTATTTAGCTTTTATTTATTTTTAGTAGTTTTGTTTTAGTCTTATTTACCTTTCTTATAATTCAATTAATTAATTATTTAAATGTTTTTCATAATTTTCTAGGTAAAAACCCAAAAGAGTTTTTAAAAATGCTACAACTTAATCAAGAAATAAAGTGACTCAATCAAGCAAAGTGATTAAGTTTGGCAAATTTTAACAATAACTTATTCAAACTACTTAGAAACCAAATCTCTTTACTCTAAGGTTTTTGCCTATATATAAGATTTTTAGAATTAGACTTAGAGATATTTACATACTTTATGGTTTTTGCGTGTATGTAAGACTTTTAGGATTAGACTTAAAGATATCTAGATACTTTATTGCTTTTATTTTCCTTTAGTTTTCTAAAGGGGAAATAAGCAATCAAGACCTTGTAATTGGAGAATGATTTAAGAAATTAAAGATCGAGACTTAAAAATTATTAATTTTTCTCTTTACTTTAACCTTTTTATTTTTATTGTGATGTTTATGATGGTCAAACTTTAGTGTTTTGTGTTTTATGTTTTATTTAATTAATATAAACTAAATTTATTTTTTTAGGGTTACAATGGAACTCAGTATGTAGTGTAAATTATTTTATTTTATTTTCTTGATTTAATGATATTTGAGTTGTAAAATAATATTTTTTACTTAAAACAATATTTTTATTTAAATTTTTTTATAAATATATAAATATTAAAATAAAATAATTATTAATTTTTTTAATATAATTAACGATAATTTCAACCTAAATAGGTGGCTTGGATCAGAGTAAATTTGGATTTGAATTTAAATTTTAAATCTTTTCAAACTACGACCTCGTCATGAATGCCTCTAATTTTTTCTACGGCAAAATCAAAAGCATTAGTTACGGATTTACCATGGTAAAAAAAAGTAAGAGCTTTTGGAAATTTGATTTGCAAATGTTAAGTTAACAAATAAAAAATAAAAATAGTTATTATAAGAGTTGGATTCGATTCTTTTGAAAAAGAATTAGTTAATATATAATATTTTGGTTTTTTTTTAAAAAAAATCAAATCGAAATTACACGGAATATCATATAAAATTGATCTAACTCCAATCATATTTTCATTTGTTAAGATTAATTCGATTTATCGATTTTTTAAATTAAAAATATTTTATTAGCCTCTTTACACTATAATAGAGATTATAATGGGTATAAAATATCCTTTCAACAAACACGAGGTTTAAACGTATGAATACTATTTATCCCCTTAATCTGTTGCTCAGCACCCACTCTATACTTATAGAGCTGCTACTTAATCGATAATTTTTTTCCTCTTAAAAATATTTACTCATTAAATACTAATAAAATTTTATTAAAATACAAACTAATTGCCAGCTGGAGCTGATGCGTTTCTCATCACAGTTCCGTAAAACTTTGATGCTTCTCCAATAAATCCCTGAATTGGAAACAATTGCCTTTTGGTTCAGTAGATAAAGAAACTATTGTACTTCTCGTTCAGTGGAAGACAAATGGGGCAAGCAAAATCTTTTTTTTGTACAGTAGAAGTCGCAATCTAGAAATAAAGGATTATAATATTTGGTTCAAATTTCGAATCTAATATAATATAAACCAACTGAATTATGTTTCAGATTTTATACGCCGCATCTTTATTAACAAGCCATATATATAAATCAAAAGACTTAAAATTGGAATTGTATTAACTGGATTTACAGACTGAATCTTTAATAGATCTTTTCTACAGTTTGCATCCTTACACTAGATCCATTTGGAGTATTCAGCTTTTCACCTATTTCAGCCAAAATGACGTGAATAGCAGCTTAAACTAGTTGATGAACTTCCAAATTCTCTTTTGCAAGTGACCAAAGATTACCTTACATTGTCCACACATATCAACTTCTGAAACTAGATTTAGGAATGCTGTAAATTTCATAAAATTCCCTTGTTCTCCCCCATAGGGGCAAAACAGCCCCTGTAATTTCATTTCTTTTTCTGCCATTAATCAAATTCAGAGATCTGTAGCAAATTTCTTGTTAGATACCATCATGTGATTCACTGAAAAGTGTTCCTAGACATGTTTGATGACATGAATTGTGAACTGGAATTTATTACTTTGAGGGGATTGCTCCTAGGGGTGATGATCCTGCACTGTGTATCCCATTCGTCCGCTGCAGTTTTCGTGTAATGTCTGCACGAACTTGATCAACCATGTCAAGAAAATCTTTAACAATAACAAAGAGTTGAAGAGGATTTGCTCCTCTATCTTTGGATGCTCCTGCCTGGTAATATTCGGTTGTCTTCTTCATGAGTTCCATGACCTTTATCTGCTTTTCTGCTACAATCTTCAGCTCATTCTCACACTCTTCTAAGAAGCCTTTCATATCCATTACAAAACCAGTTTTCTCACCGTTACTACCATTGCATGTTACAAGTTGCTTGATTTCTGCTAGTCGGTTGGTCAGGTTCGAGCACATGTTGATGAAACTGTCGTATTCTACGGTAGCTGCTGTTTTTACATTGGAAAATTCAGAACCTAAGGCTGCTAATGCTGGTAAACCTAGCATCAAATATTCCCTGCCCTTATGTTCTGGCATCCCGTCATCCGAGTTTATGTCGCTATTGTTTCTCCGACTACTCGATCTTCCAAGGCGCCTGCCCTCGGATCGAGCAACTTGTTCCACAACAAAGTGAAGAAGTGTTGTCTTTCCGTCAGTGCTTTTGACATGAGAGAGTTTTTGAAGGGCGCTAAGGTTGAAACCAAGTGCATTGCCTCTAGCGGTTCCGGCATTCATCTTATTACCCGCTTTCAAGATAGCCTCCAGGAGTTTCAAGAATAGCCCTCGGCTTCTTAGCTCCTTGCAGGCCAACTCAAGTGTCTGCAGGGATTCCTTGAGGTTCAGGATTTCCGAATCATAACTTGATCTGAAAAGCATTGCATTGATACGCATAAATGCTGAAGGAACAGCTTTCAGGACATAATAAAGGAACGCTTCAGCATCTGCAAGTCTCATAGGGTTGCCATTGAATTGGATGATTTTAGCTTCTTCTTCTTGGGATGGAGCAATCTTGCTTAGTTTCTCGAGGGTCTCATCATTGAGTCCCTGGCCTTCGCGAAGGGCATCGATAATTTCCTTTCTAGATACTGCTATAGATTTTAACACTATTGCAGTGTTCTGTGACCTGCGGGGCTCAAGGATGAAAATCTGAGCTGCCGGGATTTTGTTGGAACAACCTGAAGTTGATGATATGTTGCGGTCGGCCGTAGTGTACCCGAATAAAGATTCTATTAGCTCATCATCCAGTCTGAAAGAGAGCATAACAATCAGTAAGTCGACATAGATATGACAATGGACATGAATGACGAAACAAATTATATCAGAAAAAAACAAGAGCCATGAATTTACCTCAGAGATCCATCTTTGATCTGATCCCAAACCACGGAATTGTCAGAATTTGGTATAAGCTTATCCCAGTGGAGAGGCCTCAGCTTCAGCTGGCCAAAAGCAGCCCGTTTCCTGTCTCTTGGCGCTGTTGGGGGTTTTGATAATGAAACAGAAACCCCAGCTTTAAGCGGTCGAGGTGGCACTGCTTGATTTTTCTTGGCCAAGCCCGGTGCTGCTGGTGGCGTTACCAATGGTGGAGGAGGAGGAGGAGGAGGAGGAGGAGGAGTTTTGTCTATGGAAGGTGCTGATGTTGTTTGATTCATTAAAATCGTTGCAGTAGGTGGTAGATTGAAGAACCCAAAATCCTCTCGAGATTTCGATTTTTTTGATCTTTCTAGAGTAGCATTCATCATCTTTTCTTCTTCCTCTTCATATTCGTCATAGCTAGGATTAAATCTGACCTTTGGAAAGTTACTCTTAAGTTGCCGATCATCAAGTTTCGTCATGTAAAGAACATCTGTTCCATTTTCATCGGCGATCAATCCTTTCACTTTTCCACCATATTTCTTGAACTCATCAGGAATGTCCACAACTTCTCGATGAAAACTTGACTCATACTTACCTCTCCGGTAGCATCTTACAATCTTTCTGAAAAAGAAGAAGAAGAAGACAATCAAAGCAATAACTAGAGTAGCTGCACCGGCGGCAAGAACAATGGCCTTGACAAATTTCCCTTTTGAAGATGATGATGGTGGTGATGGAGCCGGTGGCATTGCCAGACTTTGAACCATAAAGATCGAAGGAGGTGAAGGTTCAGATTTAAGCTGAAATTTGGTGAAGTTAGAAAAATTTTGATGCCTGGAAGATAAAGCGACAATATAGGACGAGAATAAGCAGAGAAAGAAGAAGAAGAAGAACACAGCACATAGAAAAAGCCATTGCTGGACCATGATATCTTCAGGGAAAACTATAGATCAAGCTGCGGAAGGTAGTAAAGAAAGGGAAATAAAACTTCCCCATCTGGTTTTTTCCTTTCGTGTTATTTAGTTAGACACGAAATTAAAAAAAAAAATAAAATACGAAAAAAATATAAGTATATAAAATTATATATATATTATTTATATATCAAAATTTATATATATAATAATTAAAATATAATTATATTTTAAAATATATAAATAAAAAAATATAGTCGGCAGGGCCTGCTAGGCAATATGATTTGATAATTCTAATCCTGGGAACTGGTAATCCTGACAGTTTGGGCGAAGGTGGTTGCTTGCTAGTTGATTTGTTTTGACTCTCCCTGCAAGTTGTCACTTCTTCTAATTCTAAACGACTGCAGTGTCCTCTCTCCAAAGTTGCCATTTGCAACTCTAAACAAAAGGATCTTAAAATAATCAGCTTTGATTGGGTTTTGTTTAACTTTTGCCGTCCTGCTTCATTTTCCATAGTATGCCACAACACAATCATTGAGCAAATATTATCTATAAATTATTAAATACATTAAAATTTTAAATACAAATGCTATATACATAACGTATTATATTTATATATATATATATATGTTTACCATTGTCTTGTCTACTTACTAACAATTACCAAAAGTTACAGCTCTATATATATTGTTGCATGTGAGATTATAAATTCTATAAAAACAACAGGTAAAATTGGAAAGTGAAAACTTTGTGATTTTTTTTCCCATGAGTACTTGAGACTTCGATAGTGAAAGACATATACATCATATTTCTGGGTTTTTTTTTTTTTTTTCACATGTTATCTTTACTATTTCCTACATAGAGATAGTGTTGTTACCGGGTGTTAAGAGTTATGTTATTTCACGAAGTGCCCAATTTTTTTCCTTTTTGGGATAAAATGAATGGCCATTTTCGAGGCAAATACAGAAGCAATCCAAGCATACTGCCTCAACTCAACTCATATGATATTACATTTTTTTTTTATTTTCCTCTTTGTGACTGTCAGATTATTATATTTTTATGGAGATGATAAATGATGACAGTCAAAATTTTGGAAGCAACCTTAGCTGCCATGTGGCGGGTGGGAAAAAAAATCCCCGTAGTTTGCAATGCTTTGGAAGCCAAGCAATGACAGTCGTGTCAGTATGCCAGGATTTCCGGATTACTGTTCAGGATTTTTGTTCTTTTATCTGCCGTACACTGACCCTGCTCAAAATATTCCTCCGCTGTTTATCTTGCCCTGTCCCAAGATCGGCAAATTGGAAAAGTCAAATGTTATTAAAATGGTTCAAAATTGATATATACATGGTTGATCCATTTCAGTGCATTAGAATTTGATTAAGAATGAAAATGTTTACATTATTTTTAAATTACGACGTAACCTTTTTAAAATAAAATTATGAAATTTAATTTACTAAAGCGGATAATAACCGTAACATTGACCGTTCATAATAGTTTAGAAATCACTAGACATCCAAATTGAAAGTAAATAGTTGGGACCATCACCCAATTTATGGGTTCTCATTGGAAGCCTTTTGATGGAGTATGACCTTTAGTTAGAGAGTGGGAAAAAAAAATGATGATGTCGTTGTAGCCTCAAAAACAAGGATAAAATGCCATTGGAGGCAAAGCAATTATCCCAACGTCTTTTGCGTAGTTGAGGCCATTTTTAACCAAATCATTCAACTGCTCTCGTCGATTCTTCAAATCTTGCTTTGGAAGATTTTTGCAGTGTGATTGGATCCAGATCCTACCAATTGAATTAATTGAATTGAAAACCAATTTTCTCAATACACTGAATTAATTAAATCAAAAATTGATTATTTAATTAAATTAACATATTATTTCAAATCACCTATTAACTAAACTTATAAAAAATTTATTTAATCGATAAAAAATCAAATTACTATATATTTTAATCTTTTAAAAAGTTGATAGAATTTATTAATTTTTAAATCTTTTAAACAATAACGTTAAGTCCAAAACAAATTTTTTAATTATTTATTATATTTAATATTTATTTAACATTAAATTCGTTTTTAAATATTTAAGAACCAATTAAATCTTAAACCGAAAGTCTAACACCGGTCCATTTTTTTAACCTTGGATCTTTTTACATCCTCCCAAGACTGGTAAGCAGTTTGCATTAAACCAAATACTCTTATGCACCTGAATAACAGTAGACTGCATTATTTCAATGTCTAAATCACCTTGCAATGGAAGCTAAAATCTTAAATTCCAGATAAATCTAATGTATTGCGACAAATGTTAAAAGTGCAACTTACTCTAAGTCTAGCAAATGCCATAATCATGGACTTGAATCTGTTGAAATTTTCTTTAACTATATGGAACAAAAAAGGATATGTCATTTGTATTTCTTCTTATATCTCTCCATTTCTCTGATTTCTGGTCCTAATTTAGTTCTTGTCAGCATCTAAATAGGCCAGGATAATGCACAATATTCAACAAAAGTTACCTTCACCTAATGACCCGGGAAGAAACTATGAGGATATATAGACGAAAACCGTCAGAAAAAAATTTTACCCGACAAACAAAATGAAAAAGTGTTGAGAGGGGGATTAGTCACTCTCGCGCAGTTTAGACCTCTTTGATGAATGCGGAAGTGATGATGGTATTTCTAAGGTTGCTAGATCACAAGCAAATGGGGATGCAGTCAAAGGTGAGGATGGTAGACATGATGAAGGTGATACCGATGGGGGTGGTGGAGGTGATGAATGTGATGCCGGTGATGATGCCGATGATGATGGGGGATGGCTATCATTTTTGAATTTTCTTTTGCGAACTTTTTTCCCACCATTTTCCTCGGTTTCACCTCTCAGTATGAAATCCTTCAACCTTTTTACATCTGACAGTTTTACGGGCTTCACTAGGAACTCCTCGGCTCCTTCCTCCAAGCACCTGCCAATGAAAAGAAAGTTTTAGCCATTGTTCGTGGTGGCACCATTTAAACAACATAAGTTAATGAAAGACAATGATATAATGGATTGAATACTTGTGAGAAAAACAAGCAAGCAACAGCAAGAACAAGCACAAGCACATGCACATTGAAAGTGACCAAAAAGAACTGGGTTAAAACCATATTCTTTACATCTTGATGGCTTGCTAGCAACTCCTAAACATATGTTGACTCAACTAATCAAACAAAGTTTTAATGTATAAGTCCGAAGCTTAGTTGTGACCACAGTTGGCAATCATCGGTAAGAACGGTTCAAGGACTGGCGATCCACCCTAGGCCCACCGCAATGCAGTAATCCATCTACGCTTTAAATGGTTTTAATCAAAGCTCTACTCCTCACAAGATTCTTCCCCATTTCTTTAGTTAGGTCCTCCAGATATTTTGTTCTTTGATGGACATGTTCAAATATTTTAAGCAGAAAATTCTGAAAGAGACCAACAGAGAATAATAATCAGAATATTATTTAGGAGGAATGGAGAACCAGACAGGTTGATCTTTTCGGGTTATCAAGAATTTGGTTGGTCTATTTTCCCACACAAATCCATACAAGTATTAAAATCTTTTCGGTTTTGTCCGATTACAAAAATAATCAGAGTTGGCTAATGTTCTAATCACTGATATAAAGAAAAAAGATATGTTCGACAAATGGAATCGATAACAATGGCTTAAAATCACTACAATCCAAAAGATTCCTTCAATCAGTTTTCATCCAATTGATTAAAATCATGGGGTAGGCTAAAAAATTGAAATGTTTGTCAATTTTATCAGATTTCCTCTAAAATTAGAATATATTTCTAGATCCGACCAACATAGAATTGGGTTCCATAAAATCATCAGCAAATAGAAAAATCAGCATGATCAATCATCGACCATTCATTTTTCTTGAAATGCCCATGTCTGACATCCGTGTTAAAGCGTATCCGGACATAGGGAGTGATGACATGACCCTATAAGGATCCTCCAAATACAAGAAAAAATTTAGAAAACTTTCAGACACTCATGCCGGAGTGTGGAGTATCGAGATTTTTTTCGCTAAAATTCACAATAGAATCGAGAACATGAAGATCAGTCAATAATCAAATCAACCCCCCCCCCCCAAACAAAAAAAAAAAAAACGATGAAATTAAGATCATACCTATCAATACGAGTGAGGATGTTCTCAGAGGACATGATCACAACAGGAATTTCTCTGAAAGTCGAAGATTGCTGTTCCAAATTAAAATAGACATAATCAAACAAACAATTACCAAAAAAAATACAACATGTCAATCTTGAAATCATTTTAGGATTAGGGTGATCAAATAAATTAGTTGTGTCGAAATTTAAAAAGGAACCTTGATCTTCTTGAGGAGCTCATATCCAGTCATCCCAGGCATGGAATAGTCAGTCATTATAAGATTCACCTTTAAACCCTGTAATCACAGCCATCAAAAAGCAAATCAATCGATTCAAAGGTTCCTTTTTTTTTCTTTATACTATTTTCTTAGCAATCAAACAGAAAAAGAATACTCACATTGAAATCCATAGAACCTTTCTCTCCATCCAAACCAAGAAACTGCAAAGCTCTTGTCCCACTCTCCACAGCCGTCACTGCACGAAAAATAATGAACCAAAACAATCTTAAAAATCAACCAAAAACCACAACTTTTAATCTAAAAAAAGAAAACATAAAATAGAATGGGATTGAACTAAGCAGCACCTTTACAAGAAGATATCTTAAGCAAATTTTCAATGACTTTACGATCGACGTGGCTATCATCCACGGCAAGAACATGCAACTGTTGTGACCCAGAAGGTAAAACTTCAGCGGCAATCGCCATTAACCCAAAGCAAGAGACTTGAAGTAAGGGAAATGAAAAGGAAATGGGCGGTTTTCACAAAGAAGACATCGTGGGGTGCGGTGGGCCTTTTAAATAAAGTACAAAAAAAAAAAAAAGAGTAATTAAAAAGACAGATAAAAGGTGAAGATTCTGAGGATCCAATTTCGTAAGATCTTTCCAAATCTTTGAAGCAGAAGGAGGGAGCACTATCCCCCACTTGTTTCTTGTCCTGTCAAATTTACCACTGCTGCCACTTCCCATGTAATAAAATTTAAAAACTTTTTAAGAAAAAAAAAAATCTAAATGCGGTCATCTCCCAGACAGAAGACAGTCTTATAACGGATGTTTTTGCTTACCAATAGGTTTGGTTTGCTTAACCTCGAATTTAATTCGAATTCCTTCATCTAATTTTCTTAATAATGTAACATATACTAAATAAATTTATTTAATTTATATAATTATTTTAAAAATATAATCGTCAATAAATTTAAAATTCACATCTCTTCCTATAAATATGCTTGAAAAGGATTTGAAAAAGAAATATTATAAAAGCTTATGATCGAAGATTTCCGTATTATTGTGGAAGATTTTTGAAAAAATTATGATTTGAGATTTTTTAGTATTAAATATTATTGCAAAAAAATGTCATGAAAAATATAATTTGGGATTTTTTTAGTGTTTATTATTGTGGAAAAAAATAATGATAGGACGAAATATTTTTAAAAAAAATTATTAAAAAGTAATGAATGTGTTTTTAAATTTTAATTTTTGAAAATTTAAATAAGATTATAATTTTTAATTTTTTTAAAATAAAAAGTTTTAAAAATAATTTCACATTTTCAATTTACTCGAGACTTAGACATGCATGATTTATATTAATAAAGCATGAAATACAATAGTAAGATTAAATAGATGGAAACCGTATAAAAAAATTAGGAAAGTGTAAAATTAATTAGTTTTAGACTAATTTAAGTAGATAATACTAAGTTTGTTTTACGTTAATTTATAATTTTATATATACTTAATAATTTAACATATTAAGTAATTGATTTAGTACTATAAATCTATTAGTCATACAAGTAATGTTTCGAATCAATTGAATATTTTTATTTTATCAGTCAAGTGTATAATCTTTTCAATATATATTTAATTATTAAAATTTTATGCATTGAATAAATAATTAGCCATCTTTGATTTACTTTAAACTTGATATGTATGATTCGTGTGAGTAAAGCATAAAATACATCAATTGAATTAAAAATTTAAATTATATAAAAACTATAAAAATCTGTAAAATTAATTTAATTTTATATTAGTGTAGGCTTCTTCTCTTTTAAAATTATATAAAAATATCAGATAATGTATCTATTTTAAAATATGAATTTGTGTGTAATGCACTGTAGATATATCTATATACTATTAACTATTCCTGTTAAACATCTCATCAATAAACAAACAAAAACTTATAAAATTCTTTAAAAATAAATACTGTAATTGTATATTTTTAACAAATAATATAACATGTATATTATTAATATATATATATATATATACTAACAATATATTAAATATAGATTTTTAAAATAAATAAATTTTTTAAAAAATATTTGTATAAAGATCGTATAAATATTATAAAATATTATAAAATTTATTTTTAAAAATTTTAATAATTTCGCCATAAACCACGTGAAACCAAGAAATCTTTCTAAAAGGTTTTATGATGGTTAATTTTTACTGTCAAAGAATAATTTTTTCACTAAACCAAATCGTATTTGGCAATGTATGGTTGCCAAAACCACGTTTTGACAAACCATTACAATCGTAGAATATTTAGAGCTAATTTAGTGAAAAATATAATTTTTAAATTTTTAAATATTTGATATTATTAATTCATTGAATATTAGTTTAGTTGGCATAACACTTTTTATAGATGCTTAAAAGTTATTAATTTGAGAGAATTTAAATATGTAATATCTTTAAGTGATTTAATTAGATAAAAATTATGAAATTATAGATAAATTCAAAATATATAAAAAAGTGTTTGATATTATTATTAAAATATTTAATAAAAAGTTAAAATATTAAAAAAGATATATTTAAAATAATAAAAATTTATAAAAATAAAAATAATAAAATTATTTTTTTCAAAAAAATAATTTCCAAACAATAAAATTACTTTTTTTGATTTTTTTTAATTTGACTTCGTCAAATTATGATTTTAAGTTTTAACGGTCAAAATATTTTACTAATTTAATTTAATGCTGTAATCAACAGGAAACACAACTCGACGGAGGAAACCGGCGCAATTTAAAGTTTACTAGTTGGTCAATCCGTGGATATGCTGTCATACTGACGTGGCCACGCCTCATCGCTTGGACTACCTGTAAATCAAATGCTTTTTGTCTCAGGGAAAGTTAATAGTTATCGCAAACTAAAATAATTTAAATTTAATTTTTTGAATTAAATTATGTTATATTTAGATTATTTTAATTGAAGTTAATAATCATTTCAAAGTAAAATAATTTAAATTTAATTTATAAAAAATTATAATTTATTAATCAGTATACTCTTTTTTAAGAGCTAAATAGAAAACTTGTGAAAAGACAAAACAAAACCCTGTGAAAGTAGAAGGAAAAGCTCGAAAGAAAAAATAGAAGAACCGAAGAGCAACTTGATTGATTGGTGAAATGATTGTTGATATTTTTACCAAGTCCCTCAAGTTGGTTGCATTTTAGAAGACCGTTTTTTATGACATAGTGCAGATGCCTTTGTTTGGTCAGTCACAATATTTTGAGCGATTAAGAGATTACTTGTAAGGTAACAAAGTTGCCTATCAGGCAAACATGGAGTTTTTGGCAACCCAAAACCCAGCTATGAACTTGAAGTCTACTCTGGCTTACACAATGGAGATAGTTTTTATATTCTTTTTATTATTTCGAAATTAAAAGTCAACTCTAAAGGGATGAAAGGCTAGTCAGAGTTAACTAAGGTTGAAAATGAAAGGTTATCAGAAGAACTAAAGGAGTTAAAGAATGTTTATGCCATTCGTGATTCAGAGTTAGTGATGGGTTGGAAAATTTATCGTCAAGTGGCATACCACGATAATTAATTTTGCCTTCTTCATCACTGGTCGCCACTGATTAGTTAAGAATATGTAGTGTGGCTTGTAAATGCAAAGGCTACCATTCCCCTATTGAGGTGCCTCTTCTCAAAGGACAAAACCATGAAGACGGCCTGTGCACTGCTCTAAAGCAGACAATACCTTTTAGTGAGCACAGTCCGACAATCTTTACATCAACAATGGCACCATTTGTGGGAATCAACAAATCATAAGCTCATAACAGAAATCTCATTCAAGCATACAAACGAGTAACACCAAGTTACCATGTAAACATGCCCATTCAGCCTACACAAAGCTTAGCATATAAACTAGTAATATAAATTTATCATGTAAACATGCCTACTCGATTTATACAATCCACACCGTTGTTTGGAGGGCTAGTGTCAGGGGTGATAATGATCTTACGTCCATAGCCAAGGATATGGACTATAGGTTATAAAAGTGAGGGTGACCCTTCCCCTAGTGAGGCACATTTTCTTAAAAAATAAAACTGTGAGGACAGTCTATACACTATTACAAAGCGAAAAATATCTCATAGCGGGCGCAGTCCGACAATCTTTGTATTAATAACTTTAAATTAAAATATATTATATTTTCAACATTTTAATAACACATATTTTATATAAGTATCATAATAGTAAAATAAATAAATAATATTATTTACCACGTAAACATGCCTATTTAACTTACACGAAACTTGATATATAAACAAGTGACATCAAGTTACTGCAAGTGGCTTTTCTTTGCCAGATGCACCAAGTATGATGAATCATGAAAATGCTCGCGAGGAAGTTGCTTCAATTAAGAGACCTCTTAAAATCTGCACACCATAAAGTGCATTTTGCCTCTACTCGCCACCACAGACTAGTATTTCTTCAAAGATGGAATCCTTCTGAAGGCCAAGTTCCTTATACAACCAAGGCTTTGTGCCCCCCATATGCAATTTTAGCTGGATATTCTAAAGGTCCCTTTCACTAACTTTGAATCATGAATGGCAGAAGCACTTTTAACTCCTTCAGCTATATTTATAACCTTTCATTTTCAGCCTTAGTTAACTCCAACTAGCCCTTCATTCTTTGAGAGTTGGCATTTAACTTTAACACCTCATTTTGTGCTGTTAATGTGAGGTCACTAGATACATGCTTTTGAAGAGTAAGCTCGTCAACCCCTGCTTGGAGTTCTTGTGCCTTCGCTTTGCTTGTAGCAGCTTTCTTGTGAGCATTCCCATGATTTATGGTAACTTGGTGCATATGGTAGAGAAGAGCCACTTGAGTATGTAAAGCCTGCAAATAGAAATTCTATTATAGTTTATTAAAATCAACCAAGAATAAAAAAAAAAAAAAAAAGATAAAGGCTACCTCAACTATGCAAACCAGAGTAGATTCCAAGTTTATAGTTGGGTTTCAAGTTGCCAAAAACTCTATGTCTGCCTGACATATGATCCTGTTACTCCACTTACAGGTAGTCTCTCAATCCCTTAAATACGTGCGTTTAGAGGAGGATTGTTCCTCCATGGATGCAAATTAATGCTTCATGGACTAGGTCCATTCACCAACCCGATAGTAGTAAAGGCTTAGGAGGTAAACTATTAGTTGACGGTGAAATTATTGGAGCTTTAAGAGCTAAAATCTCTACCCAGGTAGTAGTAATTACAGTGGCATCCACAAGAGGAAAGTAACTTTTGCCAAGGCTAACAAAGTGATGGTTGACTCAAAGGTCACTTTCTTCTGAGCATGAAGGTCGCCTTGCATATCCTTAACTTTTTTTTCCTTCGCTCTTGCTTTTTGAACCAGCAGCTCGTTTGGCTTTATATTTTTCCAAGGCAATGCAGATAGTAGCAACTTTCCTACAAAGAAAATAACCATAAATCAAGTTAAGAATACTAAGTTATAAAGATAACTTGTGTCACCAGCATATACCTTTCTGATTGACAATCATGGAACTTTGGGCTTACCCTGCCCCTAATGACAAACCTAGACACTCTCCCTAGTCCTACTCCGCCCTTCGAAACTGTCCTTTTGTAGAAGTAATAACTTCTTCTAGCTCTATGTATGGATAATCTCTAGAGTCATTTACAGTGACGTTCTCCATAATAAATAATCTCCTAACTTTTTCTCTACCACCTATCTCTAAATGAACTTTTTCAGCAATAGATTTCAGTCGATAATGGGTTTGACAAAGGACCACTTGAACCAAATGAAATAAAAATTGAACTATGATTTGGAAAATAAAAAGCAAGAATGCTTTACCTAAAAAAATTCTCAAGAGTGAAATAGAAAACTTGTAAAAAGAAGAAGCGAAACCTCGTAAAAACAGAAGGAAAAGCTCTGTTGAAAACTAAAAAAATCGAAGAGTAACTCGATTGATTGATCAAAGGAACAAGGGATTTCAGATATATTTATAGCATTCTTACTAATGCTTTACAACAATCACATCGTTACAGAAGTCACCATGTGTTAATTGATAAAAGAGCCATGCAGCGGTAATATTAATCACACCAATCAACTTGTACCAGTTATAGAATTTAAAATTCAAAATTTTAAATTTTTGCTAAAAAAATTTGAGCCAACATCTCATTTTGATCGATAACGAAAGGTAACCTAGATATTACCATTCTAAGATCACCTCACAAGGGTTTAAACAAAATATTCTTAGCGCTATGAATGATTATTTTATAACCATCCATACCTTTGGAAGGCAATTATTGTAACTTCTTATGGACTTTATGATCAAATAACTTTCTTATCTATGAGATAAGCCTATCTAGAGTGATTGTAAGCTTGTAATAATATCTCAGGCAAAGTTTATCTTTATCTTCATAAAAAATAGCTAGTGAGACCTATATAAAGAAGTAAAAGCAACCCACTTAATAGAAGACCAATTACTTGGCTCCATTTAACCTTTAAATTCCCTTTTCGTTATTTATTTAAGTATGTACCTCAAAGCATAAACTTTGACATCTTCTAACTTTTGTCATTTTGCAAGTCCATTGTCAAAGTATTAGTTAGCACATTACATTTCATTGTTGCATCAACAAAAATATTAAAATATGAAAAATATTTTGGTTATTAAAAATTTTTATTAAAATAATCATATTGTTATACTAAATCATATTTATTGTTAAAATGATACAAAATAATATTTACTATTTGAAATTAAATTTAAACTATTTATTATTAGCATTAGTTAAAAAATATTTTATTATTTTGATATTTTTAAATTAAAATAAAAAAAATATTTTTATTTATATAATAATATTTATTTTTGAGTTTTAAACTTAAATAATCTTGTCGAAAGTCCATCCCAAATCAAACTATACTCATAAACTGTTAGCTCGATTTTTTGAGTCTTTTTTTTTTTTTGGGAAATATGAAAGACAATTTCTAAGTTTTTACATTTATTTTTCATTGATTAAGAAGTTATTTTTCATTGATTAGACAATTTTGATCAAATAAATATAAAAAGATACTGAAATATTTTTTAGAAGTTATTTTTTTTTATGAAATGAAAATATTTTTTAATTATTATTATTATTATTATTATTTAGGTAGAATTTATGGTGTAGTTGTAAGAAAAGTAAATTTCAATTTAATCGCAGTTTTCTTTTAAAACAAGGAAAGATAATTTAAAATAATATTTAAATTTTCATTTCCAAGCTATTTTTCTGAGAATTTTACATAAAAAAAAGTAAAATAATAATCACACTAAAAATAAAAAGCCAAAAATAAAATAGTTGAATAAGAAATCCTATCGACCAATGGTCAAGGGTGTGAATCTTAGCCAACCCCTCAATATTTATTCTATATTTATTTCATCGGTTTTTTTTAAAACAGAAATTCAAACCGGCGGCGCCAAAAGGAACAGAGAGCGGCCCTGTTTCCATCAGCGGGGGCACTCGATCCCCCCACCTAACGTTCATCAACTTACGCGTCAACTCCACATGGCTAGTACGTGCCGCTCCACCTGCACAACCTAAATCTCCCTTTTTAAAAAAAAAAAAAAAAAAAATTTCTTAATGTCTACAGTAATTATGATACGGTGGCTGACGGATGGGCTGGATGTCCGGCTCCATGTCTCAACGCAGATGGAAAATAACTTTGACAAAAGATCTTTTCACGATCACTCTTTTTGCCTCCATTTTCGTGAATGCTCGGATATTTGATCTTTTTTTTTTTTTTTTTAACTTTAGTACTAGAAAATAATAAGAGAAAAGCATCATGATCGTGACGTAACGTTTTATGAAAATTTCACACATTTCTTTGGATTAAGACATAAAAAATTTTAATTTATTGTCACGTAGGTAGATTAACTGGTTGAGAGTTATTTTAGTTTAATTAAAGGTATCGAGTTTGAGTCACTGAATAGATAGTTACATTTTGTGAAAAAGCTTTATCGTTTTTGTGATCATACTCGATTCGAATCTAGATTAGTTGACACTTAATGTGATGGTGTCGGATACCAGGTGATTTCGATAAAAAAATTCGAATTTGATTCGTAAGCTAGGTTTGAGGTATTTAATTATTCGAATCTAAGTATTTAATACTTAATTTAAATATCTTATAAATTTAATTAAGTTTTTTATTTTTAATTTGTGTAAAAAGTTTTTATTCAAATTTAAATATAAATAATTGAATTTAAAATTGAATATGAGAACCAAGCTCATTTTTATTAGGTAAATAAATTTAATCGAGCAAATTCAAACAGTTTAGTTTTTATCTTAATTTGAGCTGAAGTTTTAAAACCAATACTATATTGAGCTTGAGTCGAGTTTCAAGCCTCGAATTTTAAATCGAACATAAACTTGTTACTGCTTGAGCTTAACTCAATTTCACTCTATTACACTCTTACTTTAGATAATATCCTTTTTTTCACTTGAAAATTTTAAAATAATAGATAGATTTGATAATTTTAAACAAAATATGATTGCAAGATATAAAAAATAATCAAAATATAATAAGATATAAAAAGTAATATGAAAATAACACAAATATACGAATGTGCTAAATTTTATATACTCTGAATTATTAATTATGAAAATTTATATAAGTATATAATTTTTTAAACACAATTATAATATGTAAAAATACATATATTGTCATTATTTTTAGACTCCATAAGTAAAATTAGTAAGGTAACAAATGCTTCGTAGGGTATAGTAAATAGGGATGGCAGTGAATCGGGTATATGTAAATTTTGTAATATCCGAATCTAAATCCTCAAAACTGATTTAAAATCTTAATCCGTTTATTGTATACTTTAAATCTGCACCACATTATCTAAATCCAAATTCAAATTAAATAAGATTATTAATTAGATATCCGGATCTGCAAAAAAAAATTCAAATTTAAAAAGTTAATTTCTTTTTTAAAGAAAACTATTAAATTAAATAAAAAATGAATTTTAATTCAAAATTACTCATAATTAAAAACCAATAAACAAATTCTAAAATGCAACAATAATAACTTAAACAAATTAAATAATACGAAAAACTGCTTATGCAGCAGATTCACGAGCTAAAGTGCTTCAATGACAAATTCAACTGTCCAAAATGAAGATCTACAAGTCTCCAACCCATTGTCAAAGTTTCAGCACGATTGGACCACGAATAGCCCTTCGATCGTTAGCTTGATTAAAACTGCTTCAAGCTGAAAAAACTACTCTCCCACTCTTTTTCCTCTACTGCCTTGCCGGACCTTCTTTCAAAATGAAGATGCTAATACCCTAGCTGCAGTTATGGACTTTTTTTATTCATTTTAATGAGACAATAAAATGGCCTACATATGGGCCATGAAGTGGGCTGAGAATGGGTCCACAAAGGAGGGATCAAATATAGCCCAACATGTAATACTAATGGTATTACATACATATTTACATATTACAGACACATACACGCACACGGATACGTTATTATAATATTATTTATTATAAAAGGAGATATCCACGTAACACTAGTAGAAAATTAAATTAATTTTAAAAATTTTCATAATTCTTATATGATTTATTTTTGCTTAAGCTGACCTTCATATTTCATATTTTATTCATATAAATCATGCATATTTAGTTTTGAGTAAATTAAAAATACCTAATTATTTGTTTGATAAAAAAACTTTTAATCGTTAAATATATACTAAAAAGAATACTTCGATTGATATCACGGAGTTATCAAATTGATTTGAAACTTTACGTGCACAACGAGTATAATAATATTGCTAAATCTAATGGTTGGTTTGTCAAAATATTAATCTTATAAAAAGTTATGCAAGTGTAAAAAATTGATTTAGTTTTACATTATTATAAGTAGATCTCTTCTCATATTATAATATTATATTATACAACATAATATTATATAATAGATAATACTTAAATATATTATTTATATATGACATTATTATAAAATGTTTTATATAAATATTATGTATTCCAATTATACATAATTATATAACTATTGACATTGTAATATATAATATGTTATTATATTATAATATATAAATATTTAGTAATCATACATAAAATGTATATTATTAGAATTATGTATGATATATAATTAATACATATGATGTACCATATACAATAAGTCTGTAATTATATTATAATATCATACATATAATAAATATAACTTATTCTATGATATGATAAGTATATTTAGTTCATTAGAATCATATAATTAATTAAACTGATTAAGTCATTAAATATTGTTTAAGAAAAATATGATATATCTTTAAAATTTAAAGGCATTAAACATAATTAATTAATTTAGTTTTATAATTAATTTATTATTATATTTTATTTTGAAAATATTTTTTAATTATTGTTATATTATATATAAATTAATTTTCGTTCAAATTGTTTCAAAATCTAAGATTAGTTTATTTGGTAAAGTGTTTAATGGTTAGCTTGACAAGTTAAGGTTTGAGTCTCACCTTAAGTATACATTTTTTGCATTTTACAAAAGTAGATTTGAATAGTAGATTCGAATATCTGAATCCGTTATCCATAAGTGTAATGCAAATTTGGATAATAGATTTGTATATCTGAATCTATTATCCACATAAGTAATGCGGATTCTAACAATAGATATCCGAGGGTTTGTATCCGCATTTGCTTTAAATCTACTGCAAAAAGTAATTATAATATTTGAATTTGAATATTATTCGAATCTGTTATACCCGAATCAATAGAAAATGAATTGGATGATTGCAGATATCTGAATTCGCACTATCCATTATCATCTCTAGTAGTTAAAAAAAAAAAAACTAATAAATAAATTTGGGATATGTAGCAATCTTTTAATATGCTTGTAAATTTAAAATATTTTCACTAAAAGGTATATCAAAAACAAACTAAAAAAATTAAGATTGTTACGATTAAACATTTATTAACAATGACATACCCCTAATCGCGATAGTTCAAGAAAAAATTTTGCTCTAATTACAAAAAAAAAAAAAAAAAAAAAGAAACCTCTCACTTTGATATGTAATGTTTAGTCTATTTATGTATTGTGATTACTTTGAGAAGATTAACATGCTGTATGTAGACCAAACTAAAGACTCATATATGATAAATAATGAGAGTTAATTTCGAACATCAAAGAATAAAATTTATCTTAACCAAGAACTTATTCAATTAAAAAACCTTATAACAATAAAAAATTTAAATTTATATGCGAAAATTAGTACACAATTTTGATGTAATTTAATCATAAGAATTATTATCAAGTATTCTAATAGTGGAGGCTAGTACTATTATTTACTTAGGTCATTCGTTATTTTTTTAAGATTAATTGTTTTCTAACAATTTTCTTTCATTTTTTTTAAATTCTTAAACTACCTTTAACTCTTTAATTTCTATTTAATTAACTTATATGAAAGGAATATTATGCATTTAAGTGCTTTCGAACCTGCAACCCTCAAAAGTATATTAATAAGTATGCTATAAAGACCAATATTCAGTATTATTTCGTGATTCAACTTACATTCATTCTTTTCTTTTCTTTTTTCATTTTTTTGAATCTTTAGAAACCTCTTAATCTATTTCTACAACTTTGAGGTTGTACTTAGTACAGTGAAAAAGTCGAATGAAGGAAATAGGAGAGCAAAAGTGAAAAAATAAAATGAATTTTGCATATCCGTACTAGAAAAAAAAGTGAAAAGAAAAAAATATTATACTTGTTCATGAGCTAGGCCTAAGTAGGATATTAAAAACAATTTAGTCTGCACAAGCTCGATTAGAAATATAGGCAATCTTATGCAACCAGGCCAACCTTAATTATCAAAGAAATACCCAAGCTGACCGACCCAAATTCCATATCAAACACATAATCTTAAAAACAAAAATCATATAAATTTTGAATCCAAATTCCATAAGCAGAAAAATATACACAATGATCCTAAAACTTAAATTTAAAAATAAAATAAAAATATATTTACACCAAAGAAAACCCCATAGGAAAAATTCAAGGGGTAAATGGTTTTTCATGCAAACTTATCCCATAACACGAAGAAAAATTTTGATCAACATCATTCTATTACAAGGAATAGACGGACTAATCCAATTTTCCAAAATGAAAAGAAATTTAATTACTTTTTTTTTTTTAAAAAAAAAGATACGAGAGGAAAAACTTAATTTTCAAAAGAAATACAAGGGTAAGAGTGTAGACACCTAATTTCATTCGAGTCCCTTTTTTGATAATCTTGAATATCCGAGACCGAGAACTTAATGGCCATTCTCATTGGGAATAGTCCTTTGCTTATGAACAAGACCTTTTGGTCATAATTTAAACAGTCGTAAGTTCATATAACAAAAAAGTTATATTTTGGTCTCTAATTTTGGATTTACAAAATGAATATTTAAGAGAAAGATTACTTTTTTTACTATTTCGTTTCAAATTTTGAAAATCTATTTTTGAAAATGTTATCATAGTAAATTTTCTATTCTTAAGAATTTTACGAGAACTTTTTTTGTTAAATTTGAGAAATTAACCTTCGTATATTTTTACCGACACCTTGTGGTATTTATGCAAATATGCACTCCGAAAATTAGAAATAATCAATGAAATTTTATTGGCATTTTATACCCCAAGGTGTCAAGTTGCTCATTTTTATAATTAATTTTGATTTTTTTAAGTATTGCGAGTATTGTACTCGTAAATTTTTTTATAATATTATTTTAAATTTTGAATTTTCATTTTTATCATTTTATAAATTAATATTTTGAATAATATAATTTATTTAATTCATTTTATAATTTTCAGTGTACTTTTTGAAAATTTTATCAGTTCTAGAATACGAACTTTTTATTATTCATAAATTTTTTTGTGTAATTTTCTCAAGTATTAAATTTTAAAATTCTTCAAATATTCTCATTAAACTACCATTGAATCAGTTTTTTAAATTTTACTTATTTGTTATGAATTTTAGATTTTTTTCTTTTCAAAATACGAAGTTTTTTTTACCCTATAATTATTTGGGGAGATTTTTCTTAGTATATGATTTTTAAAATTCTTTAAATACTATTATCACATCCATATTAAATCAGTTTTGAAAGCTTTAATTTTTTTTATGAGTTTTATAATTTTTTTATGTTATTAAGATACGAAGTTTTTTTTACTTATAAAATTTTTTGATAGGAGTTTTTTTCATAAATTTATAATTTTCAAAATTCTTCAAATGTTATTGTTTAAATCATATTAAGTCAGTTCTTTTAAAAGAAAAAGAAAAAAAAATCAATTTATTTTATGAGTTTTACATATAATAATTTTTATCCGATAAGATTTTTCTCGTATAATTTTATGAGTTTTGGAGCTCTAATCAGTTTTATTTATTTATTTCATTTTCAAATTTCATTTATGATTAATAATTTGTAATTTCTTATTTTATTATTATTTTAATTTCCTTGCAATTATTAATTATTTTCTACTAGTTTCATAGAAACTAGTTTAGTTGATATTCAATATTTCCCTAACCAATTTGGTTGGTTTCTAATTACTAATTACATGATATTTTTTAGGCAATAATGATAAAATATTTTGAATGATCTTTGATGGATTGTCAAATTAATGCAAATTTCAACTTTGCATGCTAATTATGACAAAAGTATGGTAAAAAGCAAAAAAGCTTGCTTTCTTTTACCTTTTTCTTGCATGCTTCCTTGGAAGCATCCGCCAAGAGGATTTGGGAATCCTCTTGGCCGATCCTTCCCCTATATAAAAGGGGGAGGATATGTTTTGAAGCTTTTAGGCTAAGAGAAAAAAAAGGAAAAAAGGAAAAAAGGAGAAAAATACAAGAATTTTTTTTTTTAGCTTTGTTGAGGTAAAAATCTTCATTTTGATCTTTGTATTTTTGTTTATTCCATACATTTTCTTCTCTTTAGTGAGCCAAAATATGTTTAAGTTCATGGATTTTTTTTCCATGTTGAAAGACTAAGCATAATGGCCATGAACCAACTCCTTTGATTTTTATTTTTATTTTTCTTTCATCTTCTCGTTATTTTTTTATGAATCATAGTTATGTTGATGGTATTGTGTTTGACATATGCATGTTCATATATTTTATTTCTTTTAGTATTTTCTTGTTATTATAGTGAAATCATGTGTTTATATACTTGTTTTTGTAATTTTACCATATAATGATGTTAATTTGTGTTAAATAAAATAGGAATATGTGATTATCAAGTTTGAAAACAATGATAGGCAGATTGTTTGAATGTTGGCCGAAATTCATACTTGTATTTTTTTGGGGGTCATTTTGTAAATATAAAAGTTTAGGGGCTAATTTGAAAAATAATAAATAAAAAAATCATAAAATTTTTTTTAGACCTGCATGTTTGACCAAAGCATACTGGTACCTTTAGGAGTGTATTTGATGCCATTTATCAAGTTAAAATTTTTTTTAGTTTTGGGGTCATTTCGTAAATATAAACAGTTTAGGGACTTTTGCGCAAATATGGAAAATATATCCTAGGAACCAAAAAGAAGTAACCGAATCTGGCTTGTGACTTTCTACGAGACTTTTCTTGAGTAATTTGATTCATTTGAAGCTTCATTTTGCATTTTAATCATGTAGGGATCAATTTGCAAATTTTGGAAAAGTTTAGGGACTAATTTGCAAATAATAGAAAATTTTGCTTTCTGGTCAAAGGGTTTGACTGAAAGTTTCATGGATAACTTGGAAACTGATTTTTTGGTATCTCATAACATGCTTTAGGTATTTTTCACATTTTAAGGTGCATTTTGTAATTTTTCAAAGTTTAGGGGTTAGTTTGCAAATAATAAAAAATTTCATTTTATGGTCAAAGGTGCTTGGCCGAACCTTCTTGCATATCTTTACAATGATATTCATGTTGATTCTTTGCTGGTTTGATGATTTTTAATGATTTGTTTGTTGTATTTTACCATATAGAGGTCA